>PVJI01019837.1:0-30214 GCA_004026765.1 Micronycteris hirsuta
CATGGCATTCTGGATGGAATATCAATGGTAGCCGACCTGGAAAAGTTCACAAATATTTTTTCAACAAAATTTTATGACACAATTTAATTTTAAAAACTCAAATATTTTATGTGAAGATCTGAGTACCCCAACTGCCATTTCTAGTCAAGCACAATCAGGAGCCTGGTAAATATACTTGGAATTTCTTCAGAGCCCAGACAACAGTGCAATCTCTATGGATGGAAAGTCCATGGCACACCCACAAGTCTGTACCAGCGAGTAACTAGTGATCAGTAGGATACTCTGGGATGTTAATCATCTACTTAATGTCTTATAAATATCTTACTCATCTAAAAGGATCCTTTTTACTCAATTCAAGAAAACTATAATTTCCTATTATTTTTGGGGGTCTCTGTTAGGTTCATTGCTCTGTAAATATTAATGGCAGAGTTTAAAAGTTTGAAAGATAAATAATGACAGCCTCACTCTGGACACACACACTACCTAGGATGACAGGCATAGATATTTGGATTTCAAACATGCAAACACATGCACAGGAAACAAAAGAAATATAACAAAGTTCAGATGTAGCAGAGAGGAGGGAGTGAATAACTGTGGAAGGTGGGCAGGAAAGGCTCATAGAGGGAACCACAGTGCTGGATGTGGAAGAATGAATCAGATTTTTTCAGAGAGTGGAAGGGTAGGGTATCTCAGATAAAGAGAATAGCATGTCCAGCATGTACAAAGGCTTGAAGTAGCAGGAATTATGGAAGAACTACACAAAGTGATATGTAATTGAACATGACAGAGATCATGAAAGGCATTGGGCATGTGCACAAAAGTGGACACACTTTTGTGCAGGCAACCGGAAATAAGTCAAGATTCTATATTATGGTGTGATATGTGACCTGAGTATTTGAAAGATCAGTCTGAAACAGGGCATGCTGTGTGTAGCAGGGAAAGACTGAGGCAGGAAGGCTAGTGAACAATGGACAATGGACAAACACACCCTGGAATGGGGTCAAGACATGATGCTTACTTGGTTTTAGTTTTGGGGGATTTCAAATATGGACACATGCATGTATGTGTGTATGTGTGTCTGTTTAGCTTGATTTAATCGGCAAATGTGTCGATGGTCTCTAAAGCCTCGTCTTCCTGCTCTAACATTTTCACAAACATAACACATTTGCACAAGCATAACACATCATCAGGGTGCCCTCATGTTACAAAATTAATGGCTAAATATTGTATAATCTATAATATATAGCAATGTATTACAGTTAGCACTATTATCAATTAAATATGAATTCCATCTAATGCCCTGATCTTTTGGAAATAAACCAAAGTCCATTAGTCTCAGATCATAAATTTATCCATTTGAGAATCATAAAAGCAGTTGCTTTTGTTGACTAGAGATTTAAAATATTCTAAGCTGGGAGAATATCTGATATGAATTATGAATTAATCATCTGAATCCTTCAGGGCTCCCTAAATAAAATCTATAGTACTTAAAATTTATTCAGATGACTCAAAAATGTTCTTAATGAGGGTGACAGAACACATTAATTAAGCACCACTCAAGTTGACTCAGTCAAAATAAAATAAAATAAAGCTAAGCTACCTTTGTGCTGCTGATCTCCTGAAGCTCTGAAGAAAGACTAAAAATTACACACAAGAATAAACAAAAATTAGTTCGCTCTATAGTTCATCAGCTGATCAAAGTTGAGGTCAACTAAAGGCATAAATCACGACCAGAGAATCTGAGCATAAAAGACAAATTATATAAACTTATGTGTGATTTTCAAGACAGTATTTAAGAAAGCTAATTTATACTAAAATGTAAAGCAGAAATTGAAAACAAATGTCCCTTAATATTTCATACTACAGTGTCATAAAAATTATTATATTACTTAACCCTAACTATTTTAAATATAAAATCATCTAGAAAAAGCTAACAAGTTAAAGCATTTTATCTATAGGTATGATATAATGTAAAAGTCTATTTCTAAAATACTAACATGACTAGTCTCATTTTATTCATGAATCTGTCAGTTTCTTGATGTAGGTGTAGTAGGCATTTATATAGAACACCAGAAACACAAAGATAGTAAGGATAGCTAACAAATAGAAAAGAAGATGAAATAATCAAGGCTGTCTCAACATGCTAGAATGTTGTACTGATACCAAGAAGACAAAAAACCTAAGTTATATCAAGGTAAATATCTAAATTTTGTTCAAAAATCAGTTACATAATTTTTGTTAAAAGATATTATGAATACAATATTCTAATGATCTTAGTATATAGCAAGAGTGCAATAAAGACACCTAAGGCATATATTCCAAGTAAAACCATATTAACAGATATAAGGGTCCACATTAAAGAAATACTATTATTCTAAGTGTTCAGTTTAAATGAGAAGACAGGTTTCTACTTAGAAAACCACATTTTATTTTTATTATATTTTATTGATTATGCTATTACAGTTGTCCCATTCCCCCCCCTTTATTCCCCTCCTCCCCACCCCACCCCCATTCCCTGCCCTTTAGTTTTTGTCCATGGATCATACACATAAGTCCTTTGGCTTCTACATTTCCTATACTATTCTTAACCTCCACCTGTCTGTTTTATACCTGCCACTTATGCTACTTATTCTCTGTACTTTTTCCTCCTCTCTCCTCCTCCCACTCCCCTGTTGATATCCCTCCATGACTTATATAAATCCCTTTAACATTTCATATAGTAAAGGCTGGGTCATGATGAACTCCTTGAACTTGACCTTATCTGAGAAGCACTTTATCTGCCTTTCCATTCTAAGTGATAGCTTTGCTGGATAGAGTAACCTTGGATGTAGATCCTTGTCTTTCATGACTAGGTATACTTCTTTCCAGCCCCCTTTTGCCCCAAAGGTCTCTTTTGAGAAATCAGCTAACAGTCTTATGGGAATTCCTTTGTAGGTAACTGTCTCCTTTTCTCTTGCTGCTTCTAAGATTCTCTCATTATTTTTAATCTTGGGTAATAATCATTATGATGTGTCTTGGTGTGTTCCTCTTTGGGTCCAACTTCTTTGGGACTCTCTGAGCTTCCTGAACTTCCTGCAAGTCTATTTCCTTTGCCAGATTGTGGAAGTTCTCCTTCATTATTGGTTCAAATAAGTTTTCTATCCCTTGGTCTTCCTCTTCTTTTTCTGGCACCCCTATGACTCAGATGTTGGGATGTTTAAAGATGTCCTGGAGGTTCCTAAGCCTCTCCTCATTTTTTTGAATTGTTTCTTCATTCTTTTCTGGTTGAATGGTTTTTTCTTCCTTCTGGTCCACTCTGTTGATTTGAGTTCCAGTTTCCTTCCCATCCCTCTTGGTTCCCTGCTCATTTCTCCTCATTTCCTTTAGCATATCCTTCTTTTGTTTATCTAATTTGCAAACAAATTCAACCAAGTCTGTGAACATCTTGATTACCAGTGTTTTGAACTGTGCATCTAAAGAGGTTGGCTATCTCTTTATCACTTAGTTGTATTTTTTCTGGAGCTTTGATCTGTTCTTTCATTTGGGCCATTTTTTCTCGGTGAACCTGTTACTTTAAGGGGCGGAGACTGAGGTGTTCACCAGGGCAGGGCAACCCACCTCGTTGTGTTGTGCCTGTGGGGGTGGGGCCTGAAAGAACAATGGTGCTTGCTCTGCTCTCAGCACTTCCCCTGCTACCTACAAGCAAGTTGGGACCCTCTGTGCTGGCTCTGGGTGGGTTTTCGTAGTTCCATGTCCCTGTGGGTCTCTCCAATGAACTCTCCTGTGAGGCTGGGAGTTCCTCCCACTGCCTCCTCAACCCACACAGGTATTTTAAATCGGTGGTTTGAGGCTTTATTCCCCCACAATGGTGGGTTGTGAAGTCTGCTCCAGTCCCCAGCCTTTTCTCCCAGTTTATCTGAGCTCGAATGAGGGACCACCTGGTCCACCAGTCTTGGCCCACTGGGTCCAGGTCAGACAACTGGAGGTTACGCTGAGTGCACCTGCTGTGTTTTGGCCAAGCATGCTCACCTAGGGCCTCTCTGGGCAGCTGCAGTGTTGCCAGTACTGCTCCACAAACTGCTGTCTCACCGCAGCTCTGGCCCACTTACTGGTCTGGATGAACGTGTCTTCTTTAACTCCTTGGTTGTAGGACTTCCCTTCAGTTCAATTATCTGTCAGTTTTGGCTGTTTTTGTTTTTTAAATTGTTGTTTTTCCTCTTTTGGTTGTACGAGGAGGCACAGTGTGTCTACTTATGCCTCCATCTTGGCCAGAAATCCCAGAAAACCACATTTTAAAAGAAATATTCATGGCTTTCACTCAAGATGATAGCATAGGTATACATGGTACTAGCATCCTCCCACAACCACATCAAAGTTACAACTAAACTATAGAACAATCATCATTTAGAACTGCCTGAAATCTAGCTGAATGGAAGGCCTACACCTATGGATTTAAAAAGCCACATGGAAACTGGTAGGAGGGGCAGAGACGCAGAATGGGCTGGTCCTACAACCACATATAGTGGATACAATCTAGAGGGATATGTTCCAGCCCCAGCCAGGTCCCATATGCCAGAAAGAGAAGTCCCCATAACTTCTGACTGTAAAAATCAGTGGGGATTATGGCTGATCAAGCAGGAGGGCTTCTGGAATACCAGGCAGTTCCTCCAAAAGGGACCACACATGGACTTACTCAAACTTATCCCCTCTGAGCTACAGCACTGGGGAAGTAGCTTGAAAGGAATAAGGGACATATGGGAAGGAACTGAAGTATCTAACATCAGGGTAAGCTGCAGGGGCAGCTTTCTCCAAGACAAAAGTTCTGGCAGAGGCCATTGTTCCTTTTCCGAGCCCTCCTCCAACAAAGTCAGCAGGCAGGCACCAGATATGAATCTCTATCACACTGACTCACACTGCTCCACCCAAAGCTGGTAATTACCTGAGACTTGCAAACTTGCAGGCCCACTTAATTCCAGCAGCTTTTACATATGAATGGCCTATCTTGTCTGATTCATCAGACTTTCTAAAATTCCTCAGACAAGAAGCATCTGACCTCAGCATGCCCTGAAATTCTCATTAGGTGGCCCCAGGCCCAGCCCCAGAGGCAGCTGGCTTTAGTTCACATCTTTGCCTCATCTGGGCACCTCCAAGCCCAACACAAGTAGCCGCCATCTGCAGATTGCTTTGTAGCTCATGACAGGTGGCCCTGAGTAGAAAACAGGTGGTGGCTGAGCTTGGCCTGCACCTCCCAGGACAGTTTCAGACCACAACCCAAATACCTCCTCAAGTGATGTACTCAAACAGCAGACTCAGTGGGCACCACACCCTGCTGATGTAGATCCTACCCTGACACGGGGTAGATCGGACCTGCCAATACCTGTGGGTGACCGTGACCCAATGCGTGTATGAATCTCATACCGAGACACGCGGGGAAAGAGAGACCGGGGCCACGTGGCTGATTCCTCCCATCTCAGGAAAAAGCCCCGTGGCTTGCCCAGCCAGGGTTTTTATCAAGGGCATTAGCACACATTTACATTGGATTGATTATACATGGGATTAAGCAGAACAGGGGTAGGATTACTCATTAGCAGGGCATCAGAATGTAAATTCAGGTCCGGTGGCAGACAGGACCAGGTTAAAGTAATATGCAGGGCACAGCAAGCCAGAATTTTTTAAGATACATCTTTGCCAAATTCCTATTAGAGAATTCCCATTCTACAGACATGATCCACACTTGTTCACACGGGAATCACACCGAGCTGTGCTCAAAATGTGTAAATTCTCAGGACTGCGTGTTTACACGCATGTGGAAATCACTGCCACACTACCCTGTGGAGTGAACCTTTGCACAGCCAGTCCTTCTTGGTGGTCATAGGCAGGACTTGCAGCTGATTGGGCTGGCGGTAAATTCCTTCCACTGACATGTCAGCAGCAACCAAGGTTCAACTAAAACAGAAGGGTGTACACAGCTCACACAGGGATAGGAGGAGATGGTAGTCAGGTGTACCTCGAGTGCCCAGCTAGGTTGAACAGGAAGCTGTGCTACTAGATCCTGCAGGACAACTACTATGTAAGGCCATTCTACCAAGCCCAGGACACACAGAAGCTCTACCTAATACACATACACCAACACAAGGAGGCTGCCAAAATGAGAAGGCAAAGAAGCATGTCCCAGATGAAAGAACAGAACAAAACTCCAGAAAAAGAAACAAACAAAATGGAGACACGCAATCTACTAGATGCAGAGTTCGAAAAATTGGTTATAGGGATGGTCAATGAATTTAGGGGAAGAGTAGATAAATTTAGTGAGAATTTCAACAAGGAGATAGAAAACATAAAAACAGAACTAGAAAACATAAACCAGTCAGAAATGAATACATTAACTGACATGAAGAACATATTACCAAGAATCAACAGTGGAGATGATGCATCAAAACAGAGCAGAAGATCAAATAAAACAAAGATTTGGAAGATAAGGAAGCAAAAAACACCCAGTCAGAATAGCAAAAAGAAAAAAAATCCAAAAAAATGAGGATAGTATAAGGAGCCTCTAGGACAACTTCAAGCACATCAACCCATGCATCATAGGAATGCCAGAACGAGGAGAGAGAACAAGGAATTGCAAATCTATGTGAAAAAAATAATGATGGAAAAATTTCCTAACCTGCTGAAGGAAATAGACATACAAGTCCAGGAAGAGCAGAGAATTCCAAATAAGATGAACACAAAGAAGACCACAGCAAGACATATCAATTTAGTTTAGTTGAAAGACAAAGAAATAATCTTTTAAAATTGATTTTAGAGAAAGAGGAAGAGAGGGAGAGAGATGAAAAAACCATCATTATGAGAGAGAAGCATTGACTGGTTGCCTCTCATAAGCTCCTGGACAGAGGATTGAACCCATAACCTAAGTATGCACATTGATTGGGAATTGAACCAGCAACCTTTCAGTGTATGGTACCACACTCCAACCTACTTGTCCACCTGGCTAGGGCAACAAAGAGTGTATCTCAAAAGCAGCAAGAGAAAAGAAGTTAGTTACCTACAAAGGAGTTTCCATAAGACTATCAGCTGATTTCTCTACAGAAACTTAGCAGGCTAAAAGAGATTGGCAAGAAGTATTCAAAGTAATGAAAAGCAAGGACCTACAACCAAAATGACTCTACCCAGCAAAGCTATCATTTAGAATCAAGGACATATAAAGAGCTTCCCAGAGAAGAAAAAGCTAACAGAGTTCATCACTACTAAACCAGTATTGCAAAACATGTTAAAGGATCTTCAAGAATAAAAAAAAAGATAAAAATATTCATAATAAAATGGCAATAAATACATATCTTTCAACAATTAAATCTTAAAAAACAAAACAAATGAACAAGTAGAACAGAAACAGACCCATAGCTACAGAGAACATTTTAATGGATGCCAGATGTGAGGAATGGTTTGTGGGGTGTGTCAAAAAAGTAAAGTGATTAAGATGTACAAATTGGTAATTACAGAATAGTCAAGGGGATATAAGGCACAGCATAGGGAATATAGTCAATAATATTGTAATAAATATGTGTGGTATCAGATGGATGTGAGATTTATTGGGATGATCACTAAGTTATTTAATGCCTAATCACTGGGTTGTACACCTGAAACTATTATAACATTGTATGTAAATAGTAATTGAAAAATTAAAAATCATTTAAAGTCAAACATTTAAAAATAAATAAATAAAATAAAATAAATATTCATAAGGTAAATAATTTAAAAACATACATTGGTAGAAACCATAGAATATATTTGAAATCAGAGAATATACTAAAAAGAAACAATAATCCACTTTATAGTATGTTTATATAAAGGAAGAATATACTAAAAGTAAAGAGAATATACTAAGAAAAATTAACAAGGTTTGTTTATAAAAGAGGTTATTGACTTTTATGGATCAAAAGAATTTAAAAGGAATAGGTATTTTGCTCAATATTGAAAAGTACTTTCAAGAGGTTAGCATTACATGAAATGCAATGACTTATTACTGAACTTTTCATGTGAACTTCTACACTGCTTTTGCCAGATGCAAGTTCCATTCAAATCCTCATACAATAAATGCAAACTTATACTACCTTCACATTTTAACTTACTACAATAGCATGACCCAAAAAACCTATACTTCATTCTGGATACTGAGTATGATTGTTTTTAATATTACAAAGAAACAAACATTAAGGTCAGAACAAGAAGAATAATTACTATAATCCATTACCTGGAAATTTCACTTACAAGAGTTATTCTAAATAAATAATACAAAATTATAAATGAGTGTCCATTGCAAGTTATAAATGAAAAAAAATTGGAAAAAAATAATGCCCATAGTATTTAATGTTATGAAAAGTGCTTATAATGCTTACTATCTTTTATTAACTACAAAATTTTATACCCTATGTAACCTAAATATGTGTGTATTTATATATATGTATGTAAATACATATGAATATTTGAAATACTTTTTGGAGGGCAATAAGAAAAGATAATTTTAAATTTTTCCTTTATGTTTCATGTGTTTTATTTTTTTTCAGAATAAACAAAATTTACTGTGACCCTCTCCCCTTTCAGGAGGATTTCAACATGATAACAGATTTCATATTATTTTTCTCAGGCATCTTTGTTTCTTAAAGAATTGGCATCTAAAAGGTCTAAAAAGAGAATATTCTGTGGCTGAAACTTTGGTACACATTAGGCCTTCCCAGCAACACCAGTGAGACACAACGGATCAAGGACTGGTATTGCTGCGGCTCTGCTCAACTTCCCATGCACAGAGCAGGTTCACCTCGATTGAGAGCTGAGACTTCAACCACATTCACCTTCCCGGGCCTGTCTTCTCATTTGTGAAAATAAGACGTTACAATGAAGATTTATAAGAAAAAATTCAGTTCAGAGCATCAAATTTTGTCTTCTTGGTTCCAATGTTTTACATGCAATGTTTCCAAACTTAAAATTATACCCCAAATGCTTTAATAATTCTTAAAATGTAAGTCTCAAAAGCATTTATGAATAAAATGATATAGAGCCTTGGATTGGCTTTACTCCAACAGGGGTGATGTGGGGCATAGTGTGAAGAACCGTAATAGGAACAAGATTAGGCAAACAGTCATACTTCAGTACTCGTTGGTTTCAGAACTCATCAAACCCTATACTCATCACATTTTGATGAGAAAAAATATTTCAGCATTCAGCACTTGCTCAGGGCTCATCGTATTTGTTCAAACTTGCGTGAGTCATGATGCCCTGCAAGAGAAAATGCTTCATCGTTCAGTACTTGTCGGTTTTGGCACTCATCACAAGTTCCGGAACAAATTAACAATGAGTACTGAGGTACCACTGTATATTGAAAATTTTTGAAGCTGAGTAATAAGTACATGAGGATTGATTAGTTGATTCTCTCTACTTTTGTGTATGTTTTAAACTTTCAATAACTAAATTTTTTCTTCACCAAAATAAGATTCCTCTCTCAAACTCTAACAAAACTAGCATCAAAATTCAACTTGGTCCTAAAGGAAAACCCTACAAATTTAATGACATAAAACTCCACTTATTACTACAAAAGCACTATTTATTGTATATATTGTATTGTAAGTTCTAGATGTTTGTCTCCCTTGATGTAGATGAGAAGTTTCATTTTTTTCTAATACATGAGTATTTTTTATACAGAGGTCAGTTTTATTTTATCTACATTACCTAATCTCCCAAGCTACATGCACCTTGCTCTATCCTAAAAGTAGACTGACAAACATACCTCATTCTTCAGGAATGAATAGTTGGTTTTGATGTATTTAGAGTATAAAAATAAATTTTTGAAAGCAGTTTTCAACTAACTTAATGAACAGCTAATGTATTCCAAATCTACCTAGCATGACAGTAAATTGTAAAACAAAGAGGAAGGTATTTCTCAAAGTAAAATCTTCTTTTTTAAATTTCTCTTTGCTTTAAAAATTTTTTTTAAAATATTGTATTTATTTATTTTTAGAGAGAGGGAAAAAGAAAAGGAGAGAAACATCAATGTGTGGTTGCTTTTCATGTGCCCCCTACTGGGGACCTGGCCCACAATCCAGGCATCTGCCCTGACTGGGAATCGAACCACCAACCTTTCGGTTCCCAGGCTGGTGCTCAATCCACTGTGCCATATCAGCCAGGCCAAAGCAACATCTTTTAACTACTTAAGATGTTTGATAGAAGTAGAAAGAAGGCAACTAAAGAGAGTTATGTTGTAATTGCTCAATCTTCTAACTGATATTAATGTGAAGATATTTTTCCCCACCTGAAGGATGCTTATAAGAACCATTTCTACTGCAACCATAGGAGGCAAAATTTAAACAAATCATGGCCATTTTGCAGGTGACATCTGCATTAGAAGAGCTTCCATCTAGGTTTCCAGGAATTAATGTCCAAAGACAAAGTATGTGCTATATCAATGTTTCAAATATCTTAATTAATAAATTAAACAGCTTAATTAATAAAGTTGAGTCTTTGTTTTCACAGTTTTTGGTCCACTCTCCATTTCTACTGGATTGTTATTAACCACAATAAAAAATTATGTCTTTTTACAATGAATTAATGAAAAATTTTATTTTGTTCCTAGCATGCCTTGGATGTTTCCTTCATCTAATTTATCTATCTTTTTTTAAAATTTTATTTATTTATTTTTAAAGAGAGGGGAAGGGAAGGAAAAAGAGAGAGAGAGAGAAACATTAATGTGTGGTTGCCTCTTGTGTGCCCCCTACTGGGGACCTGGCCCGCAACCCAGGCATGTGCCCTGACTGGGAATTGAACGAGCGACCTTTTGGTTTGCAGCCTGCGCTCAATCCAGTGAGCTACACCAGCCAGGCTAATTTATCTATCTTTAAACTTATATTTTTGTGGGAACTATATAGACACTTTTCCAAAGAAGATATACAAATGGCCAACAAGCTATTAAAAAGGTGCTCAAAGTCACTAACCACCAGGGAAATGCAAATCAAAATTGATGAGACCACATCACACCTGTTAGAATGGCCATCATCAAGAAGACAATAGATAACAAGGTTTGGTGAAGATGTAGAGAAAAGAGAACCCTTGTGCACTGCTGGTAGTAAAGTAAATTGGTTTGTCCATTAGGGAAAACACTGTGAAGGTTTTTCAAAAAATTCAAAATAGAACTACCATATGATCCAGCAATTTCACTTCTCAGCCATGGGAAAGAAGGAAATTCTGCCATTTGCAACACGTCAACTTTTATAGATGAAACTTGAGGACATTATGCTAAGCAATATATAAAGACAAATACTGCATATCACTTATGCAGTGGAATCAAAGAAAAAGCCAAACTTGTAAAAATAGAGAGTAAAATGTTAGTTACCAAGGCAGGGGTTGGGAGCGGGAGAAATAGAAGGGATGTTTAAGGGTACAAACTTGAACCTAGTAGACATAAGATCTGGAGATCTAATGTATAGTATATTGATTATAGACAACAATATTTTTATAAACGAAAAAGTTACTAAGAGAGTATATCTTAACTATTCCCATCATAAAAAAATAAATGGTAATTATGTGGCATAATAGAAGAGCTAGCTAACTCGACACGGGCAATCATAGTACAATATATAAATGTATCAAATCAACACATTGTGCACCTTAAATTTTTTTTTAAAGTTAACAATGGTAACATTTAAAAAAATTTTTTTTGCCAGAAGAAACAAATTTTCATAAGATATATAGATTTTTCTCTTAAATGTTTTGCTACTCATAAAAAAGTATCTACTCCCAGAGATTTCAGCTAGTATGCTATTTTCAGCCAAGTCAAACTTTGCTAGAGGCAGCCATCCCAGATTGAGGTGCCATTACTTCCTGACACAAGATTAAATTCTCCTTCTGTAAAAATTTTAACTAAGCACATGTTTCTCATGCAGTGTGATTTGCTCCACTGCTCCATGGATTCACGAAATGACATGGGAATATGAAACAGGGCCTTGTCCGTACAGCAAAAATCAAAAGGCTAACTTCTCTTTGCTGTGGTTGATACAATAGAATCATATGGTTATCAGCAAAAGACATCTATTTTCTGTTGCCATCTGAAAAAAAAGGGAGCACACTCAATACTGATTTTCAAAAAGAACGTTTTCAAGGTAACATTATAATTTATCTATTGCTCAAGATAGATTTTAAAAAATGGTTCAGAGACTGTGGTTACTATGTTAGTTCACCCAAAAATGACTGTATTCTGATGCACAGAATTTGTCAGATATCATTCATTTTACTTCCCAGTCAGATTGAAGGTAATACATTTAAGAGCAAGAAAAATGACTAGACTAAGAGTAGAAACTAAAAATTCAAACCTCTCAGGCCTAGAGTATTTTATCATGCCTCAGTTTCTATATCAAAGAAATGGAGATCATTTTTGTTGTTGTTTAGACTTTAGTGAGAATTTCCTGTTACTTATAAAACATATTACTAAGATATTTTGTATGTGACAGTCCAATATGATGTCATAATTTAATGCTACCTTATTTTGAAGTCATTGTTCAGGAGTAACATTGAATTCAAAGTAAAGAAATAAACAAACTTTTAAATATATGTGTTTTGCAATATAAAAACCAAAGCGCGTGCGCACACACACACACACACACAGACACAAAACAAGATAGCAGCTTTAAAGCGCATTCATGTGGTACAATGAAACCTATACGATAAAAATAATTTGGTGTTATTCTTGAGGTTATCCACAAAGAATCAGTGCAAACAAACCAAAAGAAGAATTTTAAAAAAGCTGTTGCTTACTTGCAGTTGAAGGAAGCAAGGAACCTCTGGCCTCATTTTCTGGTGGTAATTCTTTCTGTTTTTTTGACTCCCGGATCTTTTCCTCCTCTTGGCTGGGTGTTGCAGACATACCCATTGGGTTTTCTCTGCCAACTGAAATTATGATTTTAAAAGATGCCACACTCTCAAAATCACTTGTTTCTTCTCAGAAAACTCACCATATGTTCAGCTATGCAAGTTTAAGTTTTGCTATTGTCTCCATTTCAATGGCTAGTCAAATCCTTTTACTCTGCATTATATAGTTACCAGAAAAGAACTTTTTATCCTTAGCAACAGGCTGTGCATGAATAGTATTCCATAAAATTTATTCACTTCTTTGTAAATCAAAGCAATAATTTAACATCACAGTATGAATCCAATGACTTATTCAAGGTATTTCTTTCAGATTCTAAACAGGAACTCCTTTGATAATCTGTTACTTTGCTTTCATCTAAAGGAGAAACTGACTAAAACATCATTTAAACAATACTTCATATGACTTTACTAAAATAAGAGAATCAAAGAAATATACCTGTACCTATGAATGAAAAAAAAGCATTAACTATTTTTCTGCCTTTTATTTAGAAGCAAGTTGTTTTGGTATCTTATTCAGGAATAAATATCTCCAACCTAGCTGAATAATGACTCCAATTTTATAATATATGCTCATGAGTGCTATTTCTATTTAGGATTTCAAAGTTTAAGTAGTTTGTGTTTTATTCTTAGAGATCAGTCATAATACAGCCATTTTTAAATGGTAGTAATTCATACTATGATGGTCAGATTTTAGAGTCCTCATCAGCAACCAAAAATTATACAGATGTCCGATTCTACATAACAATAAATGATAGCAGATATTTCTTGACACTAAAATTGCATTAAATAATTTAAGATGATTCATATAATATATGTTAGCATGAGAAGGAATAACAACCTCATAGCTATAGCTAACAGGGATTAGCAAAACGATCTCATGGAGTGACGGCGCATACTACATAGCGCTGCTGTGTGGAGAACTGCCCAGACCCCATCATCATATACATCCTTCAAGGATTATAAAATACAGTTTCTGACGGTAACAAGATTTTAAATGCAAACTCTGTAACAACATGATTTTTCCATGTGTTTTATTTGCACTGCAGTGCTTGGGCACTGGAGACTGATGCTTGTAAAGAGACTTTAAAATATTAAAAGGAAAATCAGATAACTAGAAATATGAATGCTGAGGGTAAATAACTCTTGGAGAGGGAAAAATGTATAATTTAGGGCACATTTTATTATGACCCAATTAAGAGATCCATAATTAAGGGTCTACATTATTTACTAATGTAGACATCTGGGATCTACAAAGACAAGACAAACTCTCTTCCAGTCACTTCCATAAACATAAAAGTAAGTCCATGAATAAGACATGCTTTTGACATTAATGAGGCTTAGAGCCCAGAGGGAGAACATGTAAATAATGGTGCATATTGATGAGTGCTATAACAGACACACAGACAGAGCACCTCAGGAGCGCAGAGGAGAAAACAATTAATGTTCCAGCCTAGAAACGAGAAGCGAGCACTTAAAGGCCTGCACGACAGGGTTGGCCTAAGCAGACTGTGAAATGGGAATAAGCATCTTTCATCTCTCTCCACTCCTGCCAATGGTTTCTCAAGATTCTACCTTATCTTCAAAACAATGTCAATTTTTAAAAATAAACACAGTAGTTGTTTTAATAGTAAAAATTCAGGGCCTAGAGGCTGTTTTCTGGAAAGGTCACTAGGGTGTTCCTGTCCTATACAGTAGGCTGCCCACACTGCCTTTGGGCCTGGCTGGGCACAGATGAAGGTCCAAAATCCAAGTACCAAATGGACCTCCAATGGGTTCACAACTGACTCCAAATTGGAATAACTCTTACCATCGTACTCTGTCTTTCTCACTTTCATAATTTAAAAAGAAATGTGAAAATTATCAACCACAGCATAAAATAAAACATGGGATGAAAATGAAATAACAAAAGTTAACAATGGTAACATTTAAACCAGAATTGTCTACCAGAATTGTCTAGCTGAAAATACTATCAAAAAGTATGTATGACACATATACCTAGAACTGAATGATTATTTTATTCACTTCAGACAGTATCTCATTATTACCAACAGTTTAGTAATATAAAGACCCACCAGATGGAAAGGCTGTAACTCTATAGAGTGAATGAGCATATATTTTTGTTTTATTAAACACCAGCCATTTAGAAAGTAAAACAGCTAAAACTTACACAATGACAATGTGTCATATTACTATGGCATGTATCTTTTAAATCCATAAAGTTTATTTTATTATCTAAACACACTTTTGTCATATTTTTTCTAAATAAGATTATAATATATATATTCAGGATCTGATGCATTGGGTATGTGACAATATTTTATTTATATTTTGAAACTTGAATAATCAGCAGACTAGGTGAAGCATAAATAAGTTTTCCAAATATATTTTAATAAAAACTTCCACAAGGCCTGAACCTGAAATACCTCCAAATGTAATGAAAAATTAACAGTTGAACAGTATCTTTAGTCATGCAGTTTTTCAGGTTACGAATACCCCAAGTCTCACAGTGTGTACACAGAAGATGGCTGATACTGTAAAACTGGGCTGGAATCAGGGCAAGAGAATTACTGTGCATAATTATTGTGTATAATTTAAGCTTCTATTATGATACTTATAAAACTTGGATATGTTCACTGTTACCTAGATGTTCTACAAAAAGTAACAGCATATTGAAGTTAATGGAAAGTCACACGTAATCTTGATCCACAGTTCTTTAAATAATACCTACACAGTGTGGTCTCATTAAATGGAATTATAAAGGTGGGCTTATTATCTGGAACAATGGAAAGAATGAAATTCTAAATCATCCATATAACCAGATAATTCACTGACAACTTTCCCTGTGGACCCTGTGTAGTAACTGATCATGTGAACATATGAAGTCAAATCTCTTCATACCTTCTCCTATATATCAATATAAGGTTCACAGTAATTACTGTAAATGTAAACTCATGAACAACAGAATGAAGAGGTTTTGTAGCACAATCTAGCTGGCACAGCCAAATATGAGACAAAATGACTTTTATTATAACTTTTCAATATGCAATTAATTAATTAAACCAAATCCCTAGTCACAGAGAAATTAAGTGATTTGTCCAAAATAATTAGAAGAAAGAATGAGAGGTACTACTTGTCTTCCAGGAATCTACCAAATCTATTTAAGTTGATGAACTGGAGCAGAAACCAATGAAATTGAAAATATAAAACCAATGGAAAAAAATCAGTAAAACCAAAATCTGGTTCTTTGAAAAGATCGATAAAGTCAGTAAGACTTTAGTCAGGCTAACTAAGAAAAAACCAAAAAGAGAGAAATTACTTACATCAGAAACAAAAGAAGGGACATCACTATATCCGAGGGATATTAAAAAGACAGAGCAGGGCCCAGGCTGATGTGGTTCAGTGGACTGAATGCCGGCCTGTGAGCCAAAGAATCACCGGTTCGATTCCCAGGCAGCGTACATGCCTAGGTTGTGGGCCGGTCCCCAGTTGGGGGCGCATTAGAGGGAACCTCACATTGATGTTTCTCCCCTTCTCTTTCTCCCTCTCTTCCCCAATCTCTAAAAATAAATAAATAAAATCTTTAAAAAATAAAAATGATAGGACAGAGCGGGGTCCTCCATGTGCTCCTGAGCCTTGCCAGACCAAGCAGTGTACAGAGAATGTTTCTAAGGAGGCTTGAGGAAAACAGGTACCTCCCCCACAGGAAGATCTCCACTAGAGTCTCTTGAAATGCAACCTTACTCTTCTCCTTCTACCATTCTCTAATCCCTTATCCAAGTCCCTTGATTGCTAAATATGCCTGACAATTTCAACTCTGTATTCCTGAATGCTGTAAAAGTTTGCTGTTTAAAAAATAACTGTGGAGTTGGACTGCTCTATCTCTGTATTGAAATACAAACAGCTCAAAACTTTCAACAGTTTCAAGAGGAGTTTTTTCTTTCTTTTTTTCTTTTTCTTTTGCTATGGGGCAAGTTCATTCTATCATACATAGATAGTTAGCAAAGATTATAAAAGTAATAAAATGATTTGGGGTACTATAAACTTTTAAATAAACATTCTGCAACTCTTCACAGAGTTCCTTAACATTTTTCAAGTCATTGATCCCTTTGAAAAGCTAAAGGTCAGGAGCTTCTTCCCACCTAGAATGCACACTTACACATATTTGCCCAATATGTATTTACTCAAAATATACTTAAAATTTTAAAAGGTTTACAGATTCAAACTAAAAGTTCTTACTGTAATGTAATGTTATTCTCATAAATTATGCTAATTAATTTAATCAGGGACATACTACTACATATAAAATAAAATCCAGATGTTCCTGACCTGAACTCTCATTCACTTTATGTTATACCATTCATTCATTTCACGATCTACTCTGAACAGGCACTTTGCTGCTTCTGGGGGACAAGTGTTACACTTTGGTACTTTATGGTCAGAGAAGTCCCATCAAATGCTGTGAGGTAACTTCGAACTTAGTAAACAGATGACTTCAGGGGAGCTTTTAATTTCACGTTAGTCATCATGAGGTCAGTATTATCAGAATAAGCTTCAAAGGGAATGGATTGTATTTTATCAACTGAACACCATATATATTCTCCAAACTTGTTGAAATCCACTTTTTGTGGCTTGTTCTTCACTGTTACAAGGAATAAGTACACCCAATAATCTGTTAAACATCTGCTTAGTATCTGGTTCAAGACTTTCACGTACCTTACAATCAAAAGCTTTGTAAGGGAATTGGCAGCTCAAAGACAAGGTCCATTTCACCAAGATACTTGTATGTGTTTGAATGAGAAAAAAATTAGCCTTTCCTTCTGCATGTCTTCTCTGCTTTCACATAGAACACTTTACTATGGACACTTCTAGTCACCACATGTGTTGAGGTTTTCCCCACACCAAACAATTCTGCAACACTAGCTAGGTGTCCTACATTCTAACTTAATTCTAACATAATCTACCTAAAGATAGCATCAGTTTATAGATGAAGGGCTCAGTCCCACAAGACTGTCCCCACTTCACATGTCAATCTGAAATCCAGTTTGTTAACTGTATTTCCAACTAATAGGCTATAAATCTAAGGTTTCCACATGCCCTTCCATGGCTTCCCTTAATTTGCTATAGCAGCTCACAGAACTTAGGGAAACACATTCACAAATTTATTAAAGGCTGTGATAAAGGATACAGGATGGACTCTAGAAGGGTCCTGACCACAGGAGTTTCTGTGGAGCTGGGGTGCATCATCCTCCTAGTACATGGATGTGCTCACCAACCTGGATGTTCCCCAGTCTCAAACTGTCGGGATTTCACGGAGGTTTGCTCACATAAGCATGACTAACACCATTTCCCCTCTCTGAAGTTGGTGAGAGGGGTTGGAAATTCCAAGTTTCTAGTCATAGCTTAATCTTTCTGGTGACCAGCTCCCATTCAGAAGCCCACCCAGAGTTGCCTTAATACAAAAGAAGCTCCTTGTGCTCTTATCACTTAAGAATTCACAAGGGTTTCAGGAGCCCTGAGTCAGGGGTGGGGTCAGGGGTCTGTGCCAGGAACCAGGGGGCAAAAACCAATATACATACTTTCTAATATCTCACACTTTCTTTCTCTACATTTTTTGTCAATATCTTTGTTTTCCTGATTTGGCATAATATTCGGCATTACCTAGAAAATTAAGGAAAAACATGGGTAAAAGATAGGACAAATATCTACACAAAACAGAATTTCCAATAGTGCACACCAATACAGCAAACAGCAGCCTTTGTAGAGCAGCCATTCTGTACGCCACCTTTCATTCAAGTGTGCAGAGTCTAATATTAATTAGAGTCAAATAAATCCTTTAGAGGAGCTGTAGCAACCAATTCTGCAGGCACCCTTTCATTACAGTCCTAGGTGGGGGAATAAACTTCTTATAGAAGTTGAAGGGCTCATGGTGCACACATGGATTTCTATAATCTGGTGATCCGCATCTAGTGAAAATGAGAAAATATTACTAGAAATTGTATTCTGAAAAAATGTTGGTGCTTCCTCAGAATTCCTAGGACTCACAATGCTCCAATAAAATTTCCATAGCCATGTCTCAGGCATTCTTGCCCTTATTAAAACAGAAAGTTGCCTTACTATATTTAGAAATGACATCAGTAGGGCTAACATCTTTTGGAACAGTCTATTTCTGTACAAATGTAGACATTCATGATACTGGTGGTGAGATACCCTAGATGAATAAGAACTTTTAGGCTAATTTGGATATCTACAATAACAGGGAGAGAACTACTTTGTGGACTTTCCATGTCAGGCTTCAAAGATTCTGAGATTATTAACAGGTAATCCGTAAAACACACTACCTCAAGGCAGCCCAAACCTTGAAAATGTCAGCTGAGGCCACAAAAGGTTGGCTAATTATAATGTTCCATTCTCTCTTGAAGGCCATGTCAACAGGTGTTTCTGTGTATAATACTGATACCACATCCTATAAGATGGGCTTTATGCCTCTAATTCTATTCATTGCTTTTTCCTACTGAATTTATGGGAGAGAAAATCTTACCCAAAGACTTTATCCTTGTTCGTGAATTCTCATATAATGACAAAACATTTATGAGCCATATCTAATGCATTGGACTAAAAATATCACATCACTGCAAAATGGTGCTGTGGTCATTTTTGCAAATTGAAAACAGTCAGTGAGAAGGTGTGGGGCTAGAAATTTTAAGTTTCCTTTTAATCTGAAAGTAGAATCCTTTGGAATACAGTAATTCCTCCTATTTTGCAGTTTTGCTTTCCGTGGATTCAGTTACCATGGACAAAATTACAATTGAAAAATTTCAGAAGTAAACAATTCATATGTTTTAAAAATTTGGGTGATTCTTCAAAAAATGATGAAATATTGGACTGTCCTGCTCTATCCCACTTGGGACATGACTCATCCCTTTGTCCAGGGTTTCCACATTGTATGTGCTACCTGACTGTTCATCACTTAGGGAATTGACTGTCGAATAGTGCAGTGTTTGTGATGAAGTAAACCTTATTTTACTTAATAACACCACATTCACGTAACTTTTATTACAGTGCAATGTTATAATTGTTCTATTTTATGTTATTGTTACTAATTTTTACTGTGCCTAATTCAGAAATTAAACTTTATCATAGGTATGTATGTATAGGAAAAAACATAGTATAGATAAGGTTCACTACTAACTGTGGGTTTAGACATCCACTGGGAGGTCTCGGAACGTGTCCCTCAAGGATAAGGGGGGACTACTGAGGAGAAGCAGTCTTTATAGTGGTGAGGTCTATAGCTTTACAGTATGTTTGAAAAATCCTATTTACTGTCTTCAAGTGAAAAGAGTTACCTGAAATGTATGTCTACTATTCAGTAGAGCTTTCATAAATGTTAATTTAACTAACACAAATTTCCGTAATTATTCTCATGGGTTAATCTAAATAGAAAGAGTTTATTAATCAAAGGAATTTGCATCTAATCCTAAGGATAATTTGTGAGATCTAAGCATGATACCTGAGAGTCCAAAGTCAGGACAAGAGAAAGCTCTGTACAGCCAGGACAAACAGAAACCTGTAGGCAATGCCCCACAGGACGGACAGCTAGTGCCAAAAACACACTATGTGCATTGATGGAAATCATTTGTTTTTAAAGTAGAAATCAGAACATTGTTTTTATATATAAAAGACTACAGCCCATTTTTTGTTTAAAATTGTACTTTTAGTACATTTAGAGAAAAAAGCAGATAAATATATAGAACAGACCTTCATAAAAATCATGAAAAATATATATCAAAATATAGTTTTTCTTTCTGGATAGATTACATGGGTAAATTTTCAAAAATTTCCATAATTATATGAATTTTATAACAAAAATTATAAAGGGGAAAATTATATAACCAGTTTAATCATTGTAAAATCAGTCCTGGCCCTATTTGCTCTAAGCTTTTAAAATTAATTCACAATAACTGGAGATATTCAATTATTTTTTCAAAAATCTTTCTACAGTCTTATTTCAAATAATAAGAGTACAGTCTCAAAAGACAATAAAAATAGTATATCTACTTTTCAAAATCATATGAAATAAAGTAACCTGTGCTTTTCAGTGACTAGCACAAAATAACAGCCTGTAAATGTTAGCTATTATTACTGAAACAAGTACTTCCACCTGCACTTAACTCACTTAAATCTGCAGCAGCACAACTGGGTAAATAAGAAAGATACAACTATTATCCTGGTAACACAGACACAGAAACCAAAGCTCTTTGATGTTAACACAGCTTGTACATAAAGAAGAAAACTCAAGTCAGCCATGTTCCAGTAAAGGAACCAAATTGGAGAGCCTCTGTTGACAAAATGGCCTTTTATTATCTCTGTCTTGTGTATCACCACAAATAATTTTTTCTTCTACTCATCTTCTTTTCTAATTATTAATACATATTTCTTTTTTCACATCTTTTCTTCACGACCCCTTCCTTTGTATTAGTTTTCCTTTCTTCCTGTGCTCTTCCTGCATAGTTGCTCTTCCCTATTAGCTATTTCTCATGGTGTTTCCTTCTACTTCACCCTGCATCTCTCTGCTTTCTCTCAAATCATCTGTTTCCCTCCAGAGCTCCAGAGACAGATGGCACGCCCATTGTGTTGAGTAGGAGTGCCACTCTCTGCCAGCCTGTGGCGGAACAGAGGGTAGAGGGAGTGGTGGTGCGGATGGCAATAAGTTAAGGTGCACTCACCCAACAACTGGCACAGTTTAAATATGGCAACTGAAGGCTAAAAAGGGATTGATGCAGATAGCACAAAGACTAGGACCAGATATACACCATGTTAAAATCAACCTCTTTTTATTCTTATTTTAAAACATCTTCTGTACAATATTTTACATAAATAAATGTTTTATGTATATATATATATATACATATATATATATGGACAAAAGTAGGCTTACAGTCACAATACAAGTAAATATAGTGACGATAATTAATAAATAATACAAGAATGAACATTGTGTTTCATGTACGTACAACTGTAAACCCACTTTTGCCCTCCTGTATAAATAATACCTATATAAATATAAAATACCCTACAGATTTTATAAAAACATTACATATAAAGAATAGGTAGACTTTGATATGAAAGAGAAGTTAAATAAGAGTCAGACTGACCAAGAAAATCTTCCAGATTTTCATTAAGCCAAAAATCCATGGAACTCTATCAGGAAAAAATTAAACTGCAAGCTATATTTTGAAATAATTTAAGAGCAGAACAGAGTTACCTCATTAACCTTGGTGTTCAAGCAAATACATACTAAGTTTAATTGTTTAAGTAAAGACTTCAGATCCTTACTTCAATTTGCTAGAGGCCCTGAACTTAGATACAAAAACCAGGTTTCTGTCCTACCCTTAAACTTTTTATCCAAATCCTATTTTTAATTCAAATACTTTTTGTGTTGATCTTTCCCATCTCCTTTTCTACTATGATTATTAAAAATTAATAGCAGTGAAGCTGAGAATGTTCTCAATAGCTCCATCATTCACACTATACATGGAAATATCCTCAAATAACAAAATACAAGCACACGAACACACAGACACACACAAATGCACCCACCCAATTTTAAAAACTATAAAGGAGCATGATGTAGCAAAAACTTCATACCTATCATTAAATATCAGAACCTGAGGTAAGTGGTCTTTGTTTCTTACTGCTTCTTGAATAACAATTATAAAAAGCCTAATAGCAGAAAATTCCTGAGAAAAAATATGAGATTATCACTGTACATAAACCATCACAAAGCAAAACAACAAAGTATTTCAAATTAAACGTACATTTGATGACTTGTGGATAGAAGAAAACATTCCCATTCTTGGTGTAAATAACTGCTTTTGCCTGTCCATCTGACTGAAGTCCAACAAACAACCCTGGGCTCTTTGTAGATTCCAGGCTTACAGATGCATTTTCCAAGTTCTTCTTAATTTTAAAATGACAGTCAATATCTCCTGTCCCCTACAATCAATATAACATGATTTCATAAATATGAGCAAACACTGAAGGATGGAATTTAAAACCAATCACTTCACAAGAATAAACTTTTGCTTCATTTTCAAAACCTCATGACAAATCTAGAAACACCTGCATAAATTGTCCAGTGCATTTCACCCTGTTGCATAAGATCCAGAACTAGAGATCATGTGATTGGCTAAGGCAAGGGTGTATACCTTGGAGAAAGGGGCTCTTAATCACAGAGAAACTTCAACTCAGGAGGATGGAGTGCATGCTGTCTTTTGCTCCAGTGTTGTCCATCTCAATAGGTGAATAGAGAACAGTAAAATGTGAAAGTTTCCTTTTGGAAAATAATATAATGATAGAAAGAGGAAAATTCTTACCTTAAGTTCATTTACATTTAAACATAAACCAATTTTCTGTGCTAGTCCATATTTTCTGGATTGAATGGTCACTAGTAAATCGAGTTCACATAAATTACTCAAAGACTGGATAGCAAAAATTCAAGAATGAGAAACCTAGCCCTGGCTGGTGTAGCTCAGTGGATTGAGCGCGGGCTGGGAACCAAGCGGTCCTGGTTCGATTCCCAGTCAGGGCACATGCCTGGGTTGCAGGCCAGGTCCCCGTGAGGGCCATGTGAGAGGCAACCATACATTGCTGTTTCTCTACCTCTCTTTCTCCCTCCCCTCCCCTCTCTCTAAAAATAAATTTAAAAAAAATCTTTAAAAAAAAAGAATGAGAAACCTAGAAGTAATCTATACAACAGATAATCAAAATTGCCTCTCTCTTTTTATGTCATTTATAATCTAATATTAGAAATTTCAGTTTTTTCACATTTTATGGCCTTACAAAAATTTTAAGATTTATGAGATCTAGAAAACAAATTTTGTGAGAATGAATTAAAATTTCTAATAGCAACTCATATTATTTTTAAAAGATAATTGTGTTCTGATCTCTGTCCTCAAATGTGAGCTTCTTCTATGCAAGAACCAAGTGTCTGTTGTCTGTCTCTCTTTCATAATATAAATATGAATTAGGTAACTTCTATTTTCTGTTCTTTTTATGGATAAAATAAAACTCTGGCTTTGAATTGCTCATATGCAAGTAGATAACAGACCACATATACAAATAATAATAATAGCATGTAAGATCAACAGGATAGAGATGGACTCCTTGGATTTAAGGAGATAGAAAAAGGCACTAAAATCAGGAGAATCAGGAAGGACTTCCTGTAGAAGGTAAAGCTAAGTTGAGTGTTAAATAACAACTAAGCTAAATAGAAGAAAGTGAGAGGTGGTGGGAAGTAGGGAATTTCAGGCAGAGGAACAGCATGAACAAAAGTTGAGAGGCAACATGGCCCAGCTGGTGTAGCTCAGTGGATTGAGTGCAGGCTGGGAACCAGAGGGTGCCGGTTCGATTCCCAGTCGGGGCACATGCCTGGGTAGTGGGCCAGGTCCCCAATGAGGGCCATGTGAGAGGCAACCATACATTGCTCTTTCTCCCTCCCTTCTCCTCTCTCTGAAAATAAATAAATAAAATCTTTAAAAAAAAAAAGTTGAGAGGCAACAGGCAGCATGGTGCATGGATGAACAAGCTTTTTGATGTTGCTGACCAACAAAGAGAGGAAGGTGAATACAGAAAGGTCAGATTGCTTTGTGTCCTACTTGACTCAAGCTCTTCAGTTTCATTGTTATTTCCCAAATTTCAGGCCCATATCACCTCATGTCTCAATACTACAACCACTAGCTGAACTAAGGATAATATTGTTGGCATATTAAACCAATATATTTCCATTGTTCATTGTTAGCAGTCTCTCCCACCTACTGGATCAATAATGCTCACTGTGTCATGGGTAAGTAGAATGTAGGCTAGAGCAAAGAAATCTTTGTTCAACTTTGAATTCCCAAATAGAAGGATTTTAATAAATCTATACCAAATATAAAATTAGAAAAAAGATGTTTTTAATTAGAAAGACCAAGCTTTTTTCAGAGATAAAATAGTTGTCAAAAAAAATTGAAAAATTTGATTTTATGTAATTAGAGCCAAGCCTGGAGAACTAGATATCACAGAATTTACATGATAAAGCTACTGAAAAGGTACATATTATATATGACATAGAGAATATTTTCACCCTACAGAAAGAAGAAAATCCCATCTAGTGCCAGGAGATGGAGGCCAGAGAAAAGAAAATGAATGTCCTTATTCAAACCCCAATTGAAATTGATTCTTGGTATTGCAAAAAAATAAAAAGCAGTGAAATGTTAATATATTTTAGGGTAAAAATCTCATGAACTTAGGGGCTATCCCAAGAAATTTATAAATTTCCATTAGAAAATCCCAGTATTCATCATAGTACCAGGGCAACATGGGCCATCCAGGAGAATTAGAAATGTCTAAGAGAGAAGTCATAGCAGTAGATGCTGATATAGCTTCCTAGCTACTGCACAGCCCACATGAAAAAAATCAGAGGGTACTGAAGTTATCCTATACACCAATGGCAGGCCCAAGTACTAAGAAAACATGTGAGCTGTAAAAGGGCTAGAATTGCTCTAAGTGGGCCATGGAGTTGGAAACCTTGAGATAAAAGTCTAGGGAGGCATCTCAACCCCCATGATATTGCTCAAAATATTCAGACTAAAATATCAGCCTCATTTGAAATTATACAATATTTACATGTCAAGAAGAAACCAAATAAGCTACACTGCAGTAGATACAAATGTGGGCCTGAAGAAGAGCTATGTCCAGTGGTCCTTCGCCATGACGTTTTTTAAGGCTTTTGTACCTAGTACCATCTAACAATGAAAGAAAAGAGAAAGAAAAAAATAAAAGGAACCCTGGCATTACTGATCTGTAAAAAACTGACCTTTGAACTGGATAGAAATGAAGATATATACAAGCATTATTTTGGCTAAAAAAATCAATCAACTGAACTAACCATACTGAAACATGCTACAATTTCTGGACAAACTGTATGCTTTTGAGTCAAATTGTGCTTTGTTACAGAAATCTCATAGTTATTCTTGAAAGCTTGAGGTTCTCCATAAACTAGTCCATCTCTTACATAGAGGCTAGATTTAAGAACTTGATATCATTATCAGCCCACCATCTGCCCAGACTTAGAGCAGATATCCCATTAAAAATGAGTCATATTTCAGATAAAAGATCAGCCAATTGTCCATCACTCACACAATTGAAAACCCTTGCCCAAACACATCTCTTTCCTCAACAACTCTAAATTTCATAGTTAACCTCTTATGGCACTTTCACACTTTAGTGTAATTATTGATTACATTTTTTCCCATCTAGATCGAAAGCTCCCTGAGGACAGGGGGCATGTCTTACTATATTGAGTGCAAAATTAGCAATGCTCAGTTTCTGCTTTCCAGCAGAAACTCAATAAATCTTAGCTCTGAAGGAAGTTGTTTTTTGTTAATTTTTAACCTCATAATTTGTTCAGGTAATGTCTTTGCCTCTCTTTATTTTGATAATTGAAAATGGGATTATTCCCTCTAAAATTCACCATTCCGGTGATGGAGTTCAGGACACACTACCTCAAAAAATGACACCTTGGTATCTTGAATATTTCAAACTGAGGGAAGTTGTAGAGATTCTTTTCCCACGCATGGAAAAACATAGTTCTGGGATCATGCGTGAGCAAGGCTCCACATGGAAAAAGAAAACTCCCAAGTCGGCATGCGCAATCCATGTCTGTGGAAAGGAATTCTTTAAAGGGAAATCTGGCTAAGTTTCTTAAAATTTACTGCCTTGCTGAGTCTCTCTCCCTAGGTCAGAAGAACAAATGCTAATGCTTAACTAGCTTCCTTAGACCGATGCTAATCCTTTCAAAGTCCAGCCATACCTCTTGTCTTTACCTAACCCTTTTGATGTACCTTCCAGGCTATCTACCACCTAAAGTGAGTCTACAAGCTATGCATAGTTAATGAATACCATTCTGAGGTAATGTCCCGGAAATCTTCAATAAAAACCCCTGGACCCGAGGCTCAGGGCTCTCTCCCAGTTGATGAGGGGGAAGCCGCGTGGTCCCAGATCTCTTTTCCAGCGTATTTGGTGTGAGAATTATTTATAAACGCATTCAGTCACAGTCATAGCAATGAATCCACAACAGGAAGTTATAAACCAGAAGATACAGGAAGGATTTTCTGACCTTCCCCTGAAGCAGGTGATAAGATCTTCATATGAGATGTAGCCTCCCTATATCAAGAGGAAAGGAGAAACATTTTCTTTGAAGACAGAGGGACACTGAGAGGAATATGAATGAACAGGTCTTTCTGTTTTCCCCAGTTCACTGCACTTAGTTCAGACTCTTTTCTTACCCCACATTTTTCTATAGCTCTCCATTCTTAATCAAACCTAGCATAAAAACATTAAAGTTTAAATACTCCTTCAGGTCTTCATTTCCTTAAGAAGGTTCCTTTATCACATAAAATTTAAATTACATAAATTTGTATGTTTTTCTCTTGTAAATGTGTCATTTGATACTTTTCTTCCCCTATACAGGAAATTTCTCCTGACTCACTTAAATCAATCTGCCTCTCCTGAGTCCTTGCCTAAGCAGTTAAACTATAACTTGAATTGGATTACTAATTTGCTATTGTTCTCTAGATCATGGATGTATGCATATTTGTTTCATCAGAAAGACTGTAAGAACCTGAGAAATCATATCATTTTTAACCCTCAATTAAGTACTATTAGTGAAAAGAATGAAAATAAAATTTAATACAGCTACATTTCAAAACAATAAGCCTTTAGTGTTTCTTTTATTCCCTTTTCTTCTCTTATTTAAAAATCTCTGCTTTATGAGTAATGCAAATACAAACTGATTAATAAGATGGAGATGGGAAGTAAAAACAGAGGCCACTGTAATCAAAGCAGTCTTGTACTGGAATAAGAACAGACTCATAGATCAATAGAAGAGAATAGACACCTCAGAAAAAAATCCAATCTCTTCAGTCAATTAATATTTGACAAAGGAGGCATAAGCATACAATGGAGTAAAAATAGCCTCTTCAATAAATGCTGTTGGGAGAACTGGACTGGTACAAGCAAAAAATGAAACTAGACCAACAACTTATACCATACACCAGAATAAATTGAAAATGGATAAAAGAGTTAAATGTAAGTTCTGATATCATAAAAGTCCTAGAGGAAAACATAGGCAGCAAAATCTCAGATCTCCCAGGCGGCAATATTTTTCCCAATATATCTCCTAGGGCAAGAGATATAAAGGAAAAAATAAACAAATGGGGCTACAATTTAAAAAGCTTCTGCATGGCTAAAGAGACCAACATAAAAATGAAAAGGGAACCAACCATAAAGGGGAACATATTTGCCAATGATACATTAGACAAAGGTTTGATCTCCAAAATATGTAAAGAACTCATATGACTCGGCACCAGAAAGACAAACAATCCAATTAAAAAATGAGCAAAGGACCTGAATAGACACTTCTCCAACGAGGACATAAAGATTGCCCATAGACATATGAAAAGATGCTCAACATCACTAGCCATCAGAGAGATGCAAATTAAAACCATAATGAGCTATTAGCTCACATCAGTCAGAATGGCTCTCATTAATAAATCTACAAACAACGAATGCAGGTGTTGGTGCAGGAAAAAGGGAACTCTAGTGCAGCGTTGGTGGGAATGCAGACTGGTACAGGCACTGTGGAAAACTGTGACAGGAATTCTTTTCATCCGCATGATAAAAACGTAACCCCCTGGGAATCTCCACATCTCGAGCTCAGCTCCGTGGAAATTAACACTCCCATGCGGGCCGACGTAAAAATCATGCTCTTGGAAAAAGGAATTCCTTAAAGAGAAATTGGATTAACTTACTTCCTAGGACTTGTTACTTGCTGGGACCCTTCCCCCGGAACCAAGGGATTATGCTAATGGTTGCCTGGAACATCTTGCATTGCTAATGAGTAGCCATTCCCATTTTGCTGTATCCGGAGCTTCCCAATAAAAACCCGGCTAAGCCACGCTCGGGGCTTTTTTCCTGGGATGAGAGGAATCAAGCCACGTGGCCCCGGATTATTTCCCCCCGCGTGTCTCAGTGTGAGATTCTTTCACGCATTCGGTTACGGTCACCCACGGGTTTCGGCTGGGATGAAATCCCCACGACAGAAAACAGTATGAAATTTGCTCAAAAATCTAAAAATGGAATTGCCTTTTGATTGAGCAATTCCACTACTAGGAATATACCCTAAGAACCCCGAATCACTAATTCAAAAGAATTTATGCACCCCTATGTTCACAGCAGCACTGTTTCTAGCAGCCAAGTGCTAGAAACAGCCTAAGTGCCCATCAGTAAATGAGTGTATCAAAAATGGTGGTGCATTTACACAATGGAATATTACACAGCAGAAAGAAAGGAGGAACTCCTCCCTTTCGCAACAGAGTGGATGGAATTGGAGAGCATTATGCTAGGTGAAATAAGCCAGGCAGTGTAAGACAAACACCATATGATCTCACTTATAAGAGGAATCTAATGAGCAAAATAAACGAATGAACAAAGTAGAACCACAGGCATGGAAACATGGAACAGACTGACAGTGACCAGAGGGGAGGGGGAAGGGTATAATGGTGGAAAGAAGGGGAAAGCACCAGTTAGAGAGCATGTATAAAGACCTACTAGGTAAAGACACATGGACACCAACAACAATGTGGGATTGAGTGTAGGAGAGAGGGAGGTACAATGGGAAGAGGAGGGCAACTGTAATAAAGTAACAATAAAAATCTTAAAAAATGTATTGAATAAAATATGTAGAATTTTTTTCTTTTTTTCTAAATATTTTTATTCACTATACTATTACAGTTTTTCCAATTTCCCCCCTTTATCTACCCTCCACCCTAACCCCCCAATCCTTCAGAATCCCCCTCACCTTAGTTCATGTCCATGGGTTGTACATATAAGTTATTTGAGTCCTCTGTTTCTTATACCATTTTTTATCTCTCCCTGTCTACTTTATGCCTACTAATTATGGTTCTTCTCCCTTGTACCTTTCCCCCATATTCCTCCCCTCCCCCTCTCCACTGAAATCCCTCTGTGTGATGTCCATTTCTCTGATTCTGTTCTTGTTCTGGTTGTTTGCTTAGTTTTTGTTCTCATTGGTTTTCTTTTCTTTTAGGTTCATTTGTTGATAGTTGTGAGTTTGTTGTCATTTTACTGTTTATATTTTTTATCTTCTTTTTCTTAGATGAGTCCCTTTAACGTTTCATATAATGGCTTGGTGATGATGAATTCCTTTAACTTGACCTTATCTAGGAAGCACTTTATCTGCCCTTCCACTGTAAATGAAAGCTTTGCTAGA
>PVJI01019838.1:0-30175 GCA_004026765.1 Micronycteris hirsuta
TTTATAGATATTCAATAAAGGAAATTCATGCATCCCAACATGGGAATTGTATCTCTAATGTTTCACATATAAGGGAGCAAGGACTCCTGTGGAACATAGGATGGCAAGCAGGACCCACGTGTGTGACAGTGCAATTTCCTGTGGGTAAATCAGGATGGCATATTTCTTAGATTTAGGACTTGCTCTTGCTGGGACCTCTCTCTCCCTGAATCAAAAGAATTTATGCTAATGCATGCCTAGCTTCCTCAGACCAGTGAGTCAGCCCAAGCCTATTGTCTTTCCATTTGCATATCTATCCTCTTGATGCACCATCTTGGGCATCTACCACCTAATGTAAATCTACAACCCATGCATAGTTAATGAAGACCATTCAGATGTAATGTGCCTGAGAAACAGCAATAAAAGGCTGGTGGGCACTGTGCTCCGGGCCTCTCCAAGATGATAATGGAGGGGACTTGTGGTCCCGGAATTTCTAGTCCAGTGTATTATGTGTGAATTTATTCACGGGCTGCCATGGCAATACGAATTTTGCTGGCCAGAATTCACGACAATTCAATGCTAACAAAATATATACAGACACACACATTTTTTTTCTACAGGAGCAGCAGAGAGAAGAGAACCTGTTGTGCCAGAAGGGTTCGCACAGCAGGGCGTCAGGTTTGCACGGCGAGCAGCTCCTGCTGCTCTCTGAAAAGGCCTGCACACGTTCAATTGAAACAGCAAAAGGTGACCACGTGATCCAGCATTCTCACTGCTGGGTACACAGCGGAACGCACTCAAAGCAAGACCATGAGGGGACACCTGCATCCCCACGTTTTCCAGCAGCACTGTGCACAAGAGCCAAGAGCTGGGAGCAGTGACCCTCTAGGGAAAAAGAGGGTGCGCATACCGTGGAATATCAGGCAGCCTTTAAACAGGAGTGACTCGTGCGACAGCACAGATGAACCCTGAGGGCGGTCCAGCCACAGAAGGACACGTGTTGCAGGATTCCACCCCGGGAAGGAGCCAACACCGTCCAAGCCCCAGAAACAGAAAGGAGAGAGGTGGAGAGCTGCCAGGCACCGGGACAGGAAAGAGGCGAGGGTGGGATGGGCACCGTCTCAGTGTCACAAGATAAAAGATGGTCTGGAGATCTTTTACACAACAACACAAGTAAACTTAACACTAATGAACTGGACACTTAAAATTCACCGTGCCTAGGTATCAAAACCTCCCTCCCTCGAACACCTGAGCTGAAACAGAAAAAGGAAACACTTAAATGATCACACACTGACTGTATCTCCAAAACTGTTATCCCCTGGGTGAATCATTTCTAAATTATGGCAATTTGACTTTTGACCCTTCTCCACTCGTTCCCCTTGGCCCCCACCCCAAACACCCGTATGGGAGTCTGCAACCATCTGGGTGTTTAGGAAGACTCAGAACTTGCTGCATTCTGAAGTATCTGAAAATACGGCCGTCTCCCATGTGACTTTACTCTCCCAAAGAAAATATATTCTAGTTACCTTCCTCTACCTATGTACTTATGCATGGAAAAATACAGTCTCCACTTCAGTAAATGAGAAAAGGATCATAAAATGCACCAAGCTTTTATACGCAGTTTTACTATTTATTGTAGACCTCATTGAATTATTTTCAGGAAAATAATGAAAATACTCATAGCTTTTTGGGGAGTTCAACACAAAGAAAAGAACAACCGCACTAAATGAAACTATTTTAAATGAATGACACAGTCCACTTTTAAAAGGGCCGGTCGTTTTCCATCTGCTGGTGCACTGCACTTCCTGGCATGTGCGGACCGTCCCCTGGGAATGCTCAGCAGCAGACGAGGCACAGCGAGGGCCCCCGGAACGTAACAGGAAACGAAACTCAGAAGACCTCAAATTCATTATAACCATTCTATTCTGGGAAACGAGTATAATTGATCAAATTATTTCTGCATGAGATTCCTAGAAAAGGAAGCTCAACCTCTCACAGTAAGTTTCCAAAGCAGTAAATCTACAGTAAATTATGTTCTGTAAGCTCAGTAAGACATAAATAACTAAATTTAAAAAACGCTAACTTTTGAAACGCTCACTGAAGTGCGATGCTGACTGCGTACGAAAATAGGTGATTTTTACAGCTGTATTTGTTTGGCTTAATAAAATAATCGACATGCCTCGAAGGTGAGGGCCACCCTAACGCCAGCAGTACTGAAGAGGACCTTCCAGCCGCCTCGCCCCGGCAGCCCACCGGCACTCAGGTGCCTGGGTAACGTCTTTGCAGCGCCAGTCCTGTCCGTGCCTCCGGGACAGGAACCTGAAAATGAAAAACTTAACCACTGGGGCTGATACTAAGAATGAAGGGAAAATATGAAGTATTCATCAGTGTCGTCTTCTTACCCCTAGGCAATTTCAGAATCTCCCAGAGCACTGCCATCCAACAGCCATGTGTTAGCCACGTATGATTTTAAATTCTCTAGTAGTGAAGTAAATTAAGTAATAAGAAACAGGTTGGATTTCAACAGACACTTCTTCAAAGAAGGTGCACAAACGGCAGATAAGTACATAAAAGATGCTCAGCCTACGTTATTAGAGAAATCAAATCAAAATGAGAAGGTACCACTTCACATACACTAGGATGGCTACAAGTTAAGGGGGGAAAAAGGAAAGTAAGTATCGACAAGGGTGGGAAAGAATACACGGCCGATGAGAACTTCAAGCGGTGCGGTCGCTGTGCAAAGCGGGTTGGTGGCCCCTCGAGAAGTTAAACGGAATGATGACAGGACCCAGTGATTCCACTCCTGGGCGCGAACCCAGCAGAACTGAAAACAGACACCCACACAAAAACTCGCCTGCAGACGTTCACAGCAGAATTAATCACCACAGCCAAAAAGCGGAAACAGCTCAAATCTCCACCGAGTGCTGAACGGACAGACAAACGGTGGTCTATCCACACAGTGGAACACGGCTCAGCCATAAAAAGGATGAAGCGCTGACACAGGCCGCAGCACGGACGAGCCCTGGAAACACAACGCCAGTGAAAGGAGCCAGACATACCAGGAAACACAACATCCGACTCTGCTGCTGCGGTGCACCGAGAACGGGCAGATCCGCAGAGGCAAAGGGAGTCGGCAGTGGCCGGGGCCAGAGGGGAGGGGAAGTGGGGTGGCTGCTTAACAAGTGCACACTTTCTGCAGGGGGTGATGAAAACGTTCGGGAATTAGATAGTGGTGATGGTTGTGACTATACCAAAAGCCACTGAATGTAAAATGGTTAAATTGGCGAGTTTTATGTTTTGTGAATTTTATCCTAATTAACAAAAAGAAACAGGGTTGCCCTGGCTGGTGTGGCTCAGTGGATTGAGCACCGGCCTGCAGACCAGGGGGTTGCCGGTTCATTTCCTGGTCAGGGCACATGCCTGGGTTGCAGGCCAGGTTCCCAGTAGGGGACGTGCAAGACGCAGCCACACATTGATGTTTCTCTCCCTCTCTGTCTCCCTCCCTGCCATTCTCTCTAAAAATAAATAAAATATTTTAAATAAATAAATAAATCTTAAAAAAAACAGGGTTAATAAAATGTTAGTATTTAATTCCACCTAATATATATACACGTTATCATATCCAGATGTAACCAACATATAACAGTATCAATGAGATATTTTACTTTTTTATTCATACTAAGCCTTCAAAATCTAGCATATTTTACATGACAGTATATCCCAACTGGGACATTTTCGTGCTCAATATCCACTTACTGGTAGGGACAGCACAGTCCCTGAAGAACAAGACGGGAGGGCAGACAGAATCCCAGTAGCAGAGAAGTGCCAATTATTTATTGATGGTGTCCTGCTAAGTTTACACACCCAGACAGCTACCAGGCTTACAGTCTGTGTGCCTGATGCTTCAAAAGGCCAAAACTCAAAATGTCATAGTTTAGAGTAAAGAAAGGCTTATTGACTGAGAAGGTACCAACCAAGAAGAGAGACCCAGTGTGGTTCAAATCCATCTTGAGAATGTGCAGAGTGGAGGCTGCTTTTATGTCAGGGGGAGGGGGAACGGGAGGGGCCAGAGGTCACTCCTGACCGTGGACATCTGGGCACCAGCATGGCAGAGGAAGATCATGAAACTTCTTGGTTCTTAGTCTGTATTTTTTATCTTCACCTGAGGATATGCTTATTGATTTTAATATTTTAAAGATTTTATTTTTTTTATTTTTAGAGAGAGGGGAAAGGAGGGAGAAAGAGAGGGAGAGAAACATCAATGTGTAGTTGCCTCTCATGCGCCCCTACTGGTGACCTGGCCCGCAACCCAGGCATGTGCCCTGACTGGAACTCGAACTCACAACACCTGGTGGGCAGAACAACACTCCAACCATCCGGGCCCCCAGCCAGGCCATGTTCTTACTACTCTGACTCTAACTGATGGGAATCCAGTCGGGAGATTCCTGCAAATCTTTGATAAGCAATCATTATTTTTTTTGCCCTGGCCAGTGTGGCTCAGTTGGTTGGGTGCCATATCGCAAAGCAAGAGTTCCCCGATTTGATTTCCGGTCAGGGCACTTGCCTGGGTTGTGGGTTCAGTCCCCGGTTGGGATGCCTTTGGGAAACAACTGATCAATGTCTCTGACTCTGTCTCTCCCCAGCCCCTTCCTCCCTCTTCCTAAAATCAGTGAATATATATATCCTCAGATGAGGATTTAAGTAAAAAACAGTACCACCACCTATCCAGGAACACGCACAGGCACAGGTTTCTCGACACACCCACGCTAGCTCCTGCCAGAAGGCCCTTGTGTTGTCACGCAGCACAGACAGCACCGGCAATCTGGAACATTCCCTGGCTCTTCTTTCACCAGCCAGGAAATGCCACAGCGACAGTGTGGGGCTGGTGCTCACAGCTGCAGATTCCAACCTCACCCAGCCCCACCGCACTGACCGGGAGAAGCCCTGGTGGAGCCCCCTCTGTGGCTCCAGTTCCTTCCTTCCCAAACGGGAATCCTCACGATGTCTCTGTCCTGAGCTGTGAGAAGGTCAAATCCTGACTTCCTGCAAGTAGGTGTGCACAGACCCTTGGGGATTAGAGACAAAATGAAAACTGACCTAAGTGTACAGGTTACAAGGCTCAGCCTGTGCTCCTAACAGACCCTGCACACTGTTCTTCCACAGGAGTAATCACAGACACCCCCCCCCCACACACACACACACACGTGTCAGCACCGAAGAGAAAACAAATGGAAAGGCAGCACGGTGAAATCTCCTCTGTGTCTTTCACATCGAACACTCGCCCTGCGGTGCTGGGTCAGGTACAGAGGTGAAGAGAGGGGCGGGGAATCCTGAGTGAAGAGAGAACAGGCGCCAGCACAGGAGCACACCCCAAAGTGTCCGCTGCGCCTTTTACAGCGCTGCCCCATGGAAGGGCTCTTGGTAGTGAGACACCAAGTTCAGGAGTGAGCACCTCTGCAGGCTTTGTCCCTGCCCCTGTGGAACAAGAGCGCAACGCACAGAAGACACAGCCACGTCTGCTCAACTGCCATCACCACAAGCAATTCCCACAGCAAGGCAGTGTCCTCCGTGTGGAATCAATCCAAGGAGTATTATAAAATCAAATGGGCCTTAAGGCAGCTGTCCCCAAGTTTCCTTCTGAGGTGGAGCGGCAGACCCCAGGCCCGCTCCCCGGGGGAGGACGCACAGGGCGGGGAAGGGACGCAATTCGGGGACAGTGCAGAAAAGGGCATTTGGGTAAATGTGATGCCTTCTGCCATTTCTCTTAACACATTTTTTTTTTTTCAAATGTGGGAGGTAAATTACTCGGGTTTAATTACAAAGCTATCTTTGAAGTCTATATCCCACAGCAAATTAAAGAATTTACAATCTGAAAAGACAAAATCTCCTGAACTCCATTTTTTCCCCAGGAAACAGATTGTTCATGGATTCATTTCACCTGCTCTCCACCGTCTGCCTCCCTGCAGACCTCCCCTCCCCTCCCCACGTCGCACCTGCCACCCAGGCCTGTCAACGCCTCCTGCTGGCTGTGTCTCCAATCCACTCACTTCGCAGAATTCGTTCTGTTCTTACAGCAATTCAGCCTATAATTTTCGCTTCAAACATTTCAAGAGCTGCTGAGTGATCTGCCTCCACTCTGCCCTGCTCCTCACCCCCAAGGACGCTGCCTAGGAGCCCAGGCCTGCCTTTCAAACCCCTAGATCTGATCTGATGACCTGATTCACAGCTTAAACCCTGTGATGAGACCCCTGTCCTCCGACTCACGTTCAAACTCCTTAAATGGTCTAAAAGACCCTGTGTGAACTGGGACACCCCCGCCCTGCCTGCCTGGTGGAGGACGCAGATCGGCTCCTCCATGTCTGTGGCACAAGACTTTTAGTGCCTTCCTGACGAGGCTTAAAGCGAAAAAGTACATTTTCCAGACTCACTCCCAGAGGAATTTAGATCCAATCAGATGCATCCATTTGAGACTGGCGTGCTGAACAGGGCTAGGGCGTTGGGGGGGGGGGGGCAGAGTGGAGCCAGGCATTGCCGCTGCAGCAGCGGCCTCCTGGTTCAGCCTCTGGGCTGGGCCCTGGGGCTGACCCTGCTGTGGTGAGACATCCCAGCAACACTGCTCCTCCAGGCCCTTCCCACCATTCCCTGGCACTCACTTCCCTGCAGAAAATCCCTTCTGCTTCAAACAGCTCGAGTGACTTCTCTGTCGACAACTGATCCTAACTGACCCGCACTCCTCTTTCCACGGCACTCAATGGAAATGCACAGAAAACAGACACAGCCTGGTCCACACCTGGGCACAAGCCCAGTGCCCAGCAGACTACTGAACAGACAGACAGAACTGAAGACAGAAAACGGATGGGAATAAAAACAGAAAAGCTTTTCTAGAACCCTTGATTCTTCAATCAATCACAGGGATGAAAGGTGATAAAAATCAAAGAAACTACGTTTATCTGCACAAGTCTACTCTGGTCCTCAAAAAACAAACTTCTGCAGAAGAAAATCACCACTTTCTCAGGTGCACAAGAAAAGCTGACCTGGAGAAAAGAAGCTGGAACACTCTGAGAGCTGTGTCCTGCCAGCAGCCTGGGCCCAGCCCCCCGGCCACCCTGCAGGTGCCCGAGGCCAGCAAGTAACCTCTCAGGGTGCAGTCTTCACCACCATGCAGAGGTGACGCTTGTCTCCCAGTCGGGCACTTTGAGAAATTAAATGTGTTCTTATGTGTGAAAGCCCCTTGAAAATTTGGCACTTCGCAAATGACCAAATCCCCCCCGGCCAAACTTCTTAACATTAGTCATTTCCTTTTTAAGAGGCTGAATCTTAGAGAGGAAGTCACTCAGAGACACAAACGCCCCTGCAGCTGAAGGGAGCAGCCCCCAGCCCGGGTCCAACACTGCCCAGAGCGGACGGCACAAACCCTCTCAGCCCTCCTCGCTGTCACCACCTCTGACAACCAGGGAAACGCCACCAACCAGTCATTTCCAACAGGAAACCCCTCCGTAACATGGTATTTTCATGCCCCGCACCCTCAAATAATGCTGGACACAGTCTCCTGTTACTCAGGACACAGGCCCCGAGTTACTGGGCAAGAGGGGACAAACCTGGAAGCTCACTGAAGTCACCTCAAAGTGGGCCCAGGTCACACAGGTGGGGGATGCAGGCAAGGTGAATGGCTGCCTGTCCTCCCTCCACCTTTCCGGCGGCCTCTGCGAGCTTTTCTCTTCTGGATACAAAACAGTTAACATGTCCTCATCATCCCCTCTTCTTCCACTCAGCAATCTTCTGTTTTTAGGTCAGTTGCTTCCCTCCAGGAATGATACAGCAACTGCATTTCCATTACACATGAAATGTTACTCAAATGATTTTCTTTGCATTCCTGCACTGTGAATTTGCATATTTTAACAATAAATGAGAAGTCTAAATTTCGACATCAGATAAATGGCTGCAAAATAACCCCAGCCTAGCAAGAATGTCACAAACAAAAATACAGAAACTGAAGCTATTTCAGACTGGTGGCAGGCAGAAATGAACACAATAGCAGGAAGCTGGACAGTCCCTGGATGAAGTGCTACTAAGTAACTCAGGATCTTCCTGATTGTTTCTCCAAGCACGTCAGATATTAGGTAGCTTTTCCATCGCCTGCATCTAGGGCCTCTGCGTGGCTACGAAGCAAGCACTAGCCAGGAGGACACCCCAGACCTTGGTAAGTCTCAGACCCAAAACAACTGATCAGCCTTTTGACAACAAAGTAAAAAAAAGGGACTACCCCACTCTCTGCCGTCCTCAGAAGACAATACAGACCCTTACAAGTGAGTCTCTATCAGCTTTTGCCAAGAACTAACTAAAGCCTGAGAGTCTGTTTCTACTGAGGCCCCTTAAAAACTTGTTTTATATACACACACATATATAAACCTAAAAAGAATACAGTATTTCATTGGTGGCTGGGTAAAGATTATTTATAACCATACAAATTTGGTGGTTTCAAATGTGACCTTAGATTTTTTGACACTGGCCCAAAGACAGAGTCTAACTCCCTCCCCTTCCACTTGGGCTGGCCTTAGTGACTCACTGCTAACTGCCGCAGAGGAAGTGACCCTGCTGGCCACAATAAAAGGCGCCGTGGGTTGTATCAAAAATATTCATGTCCACCCAGAACCTAGAAATGAACCTATGAAAAACATATTTAGAAACAGGGTCTATGCAGCTGTAATTACATTGAAATGAAGTCATGAGGGTGGACCACAAATCAACAGGACTGAAGAGAAGAGGCGAAGACACAGAGACATAGAGGAAACCTGGCTGCGTGAGGACAGAGGCAGAGCCTGGAGTGATGCGCGTGCAAGTCGGGACTGCCACAGACTGCCGGCAAGCACCAGCAGCCGCCGGGGCGAGGAAGGGTCCTCCACAGGGCCTTCGAGGTCCTGCGACACCTTTTGTTTTTTTAATATATTTTATTGATTATGCTATTACAGTTGTCCCATTTTTTCTCCCCATAATCCCCCTCTTCCCTGCACCCACCTCCCACCAGCATTCCGCCCTTAGTTCATATTCATGGGTCATACATATAAGTTCTTTGGCTTCTCCATTTCCTATACTATTCTTAACCTCCCCTGTCTATTTTGTACCTACCAATTTGTGCTTCTATTCCCTGTACCTTTCCCCCCATTCTCTCCCCTCCTCTTCCACGCTATCACCCTCCATGTGATCTCCATTTCTGTGATTCTGTTCCTGTTCTAGTTGTTTGCTTAGTTTTTGTTTTGTTTTTTCAGGTTCAGTTGTTGATAGCTATGAGTTTGTTGTCATTTTACTGTTCGTATTTTTTATCTTTTTCTTAGATAAATACCTTTAACATTTCATATAATAAGAGCTTGGTGATGATGAACTCCTTTAACTTGACCTTGTCTGGGAAGCACTTTATCTGCCCTTCCATTGTAAGTGATAGCTTTGCTGGAGAGAGTAATCTTGGATGTAGGTCTTTGCCTTTCATCACTTTGAATACTTCTTTCCAGCTCCTTCTTGCCTGCAAGGTTTCTTTTGAGAAATCAGCTGACAGTTTTTGTAGGTAACTGTCTTCTTTTTCTTGTTCCTTTTAAGATTCTCTCCTTATCTTTAATCTTGGGTAATGTATTTATGATGTGCCTTGGTGTGTGCTTCCTTGGGTCCAACTTTTTTGGGGACTCTGAACTTCCTGTATTTCCTAGAAATCTATTTCCTTTGTCAAACTGAGGAAGTTCTCCTCCATTATGTTTTCAAATAAGTTTTCAATTTCTTGCTCTTCCTCTTCACCATCTGGCACCCCTGTGATTCGGATGTTGGAATGTTTAAAGTTGTCCCCAAGGTTCCTAAGCCTCTCATTTTTTTGAATTCTTGTTTCTCCATTTAGTTCTGGTTGAATGTTTATTTTTCTTCTGCTACAAACCGTTGATTTGAGTCCCAGTTTCCTTCCTGTCACTGTTGGTTCCCTGTATATTTTCATCTTACTTTTCATAGCCTTCATTTTTTCATCTATTTTGTGACCACATGCAACCATTTCTGTGAGCATCCTGATTACCAGCGTTTTGAACTCTGCATCTATAGGTAGGCTATCTCTTCATGGCTTAGTGCTATTTTTCGAGCTTTGATCTGTTCTTTCATATGGGCCATATTTTTCTGGGCATCAGTGCACCTGTTACATAGTAAGGGGTGGAGCCTTAGGTGTTCGCCAGGGTGGGGCAAGTTCCAATCCTCCTGGAACTAAGAAACTGACACCCGCCCCCAAAATGAAAGGAACTTTACATCCCATACCCTAAAACTCTAAATGTAAAGGGGACTTGCATTCTTTTTCAATGGCTCTTTGACTGTCTTCCAAATGGTATTTTACCTCCTTCACTGGAACTCTGTGATTGGCAACATGCACCAGAAGATGTTTACTGTGACTGCAGGAGCCTCCCTCCCCTTGGGTCCCCAAGCAGTTCTGAACTTGGAGATGGGGTGGGAGGGCTCTGACCACCCATTATGCCCCCTCTGTTTAAAAAAAAAAAAAAAAAAAACAGGGAGGGGTTGAGGGGGAAGGCAGAAAACTCTATTTGAATGACATTAAAAAATGTTTTTAAAAAAATTAAAAAAAAACACAAAACAAAACCATAAAACCGAAGCACTGAGAACAGAGGTCAAATAGTCACCTGGTTTCCGGCTAAAAGAATTTCCCTCTTCTTTCATTCTACATGGGAAGATGTTTTTAAGAAACAGCTAGTCAGTCATGTTTTAAAGAATTCCAAGTTTGGCTCTTATCTCCATAACAGATTGCACTCAAGTGAACCAGCATTTCTATTTTAGGACTTGCCTGTGGTGATGACACCTCACTGACTACATTATTGGAATTCTCTAGAACAAATGGTTCTGGGCAGCACGTTCTCTGAGGAGTCTGCCCACACGATACAGGAAGCCCGGGTGGTTATGTTTCCCAGGGGCCTGGAGCCCCACCAGCTTGCACCCAGGTCAAGGCAGAATACCCACCCTCTTTCTCCCCACCACCTAAAACATGCACCCACACTTCCATGCCATACACAAACAGAACCAGAAGTCTGGAGGAGAAGAAAAGAGATTAGTCTAGAATTTTGGATTTCATGGTTCTAGTAAAATTTCAGGAGCATTTGGCAGACTGATGGAGTTAAAAAAAAAAAGACAAAAAAAACTAAGACACTTTAAAGTAACAGCCAAACACCACAAAGAGACAGACACACACCCACGCTATCTTCTACCACTACTATTTCAAATAGGAAAAAAACTAAAAACAAAAATGTATAATGGCCAGAGGCTCACAATAAAACACAATTCCTTCTAAGGAAAAGAGATTAAATTTTCAGGTAATGGCATACACACGGGCTGGAAAGGCAGAGACATGCAGTAACCCTCCTTGTTCTTCCTCATCCCCGACAGACTCAAAAAACTGCTCCGACTGGTCCCAGACCGGCTTCTGCAGCCAGGCACTGAGGTGGCAGGAGGAGCCCTTCCTCCCACCTAGCCTGGGGGCCCACTGGGGCGATCCTGCTGGTCTCCGCTGGGCTCCCTTCCCCAGCCAATGTCCCCCAGTTCCTGTCACACTCCTCCCTCCTAACCAGGCAGAGGACCAAGGTGCCAGAGACATTCTCTTGTACGTCCTACAAATCCGAGATGGAATTTCTGCAAACTCCGTACCTTGAGAATAAACTCTACTTCCTCCCAAAAATGTGTTTTACAGGGGGTTCCATCTGTGTGCACCTGTGTGAATTGTCTAGGTCCCATTCTATTCAGTTAAAGAGGATTTCACAGGCACAAATAGTGTTATCACATAGGAGAAAAGTAAAGAGAAATCAGGAAGTACTTTACTATAATAGCATTAAAATTGGAATAATTTCCCAGGGGCAAAAACATATATTTGTGACTATGGGAAAGTACTCTGGAAGTGAAAAAAACAGTATTTCTCATATTTTTACACCAGTTAGATAAGAAAAGCCCAAGGCCCTACCTAGAAGTGGCTCATTTCCTGCTGAAGTGCTAACCACAGTCATACTAAAAAGAAGTCCACCTTCAAGATAATGGATCTCAGGATACAACTTCTTTCCAATAAAACAAGTATTTCAGAGACAGAGGTGCACGCATTAGTAAGAGCCAAATCGTTCTAGGTAATAAACAGTCACGAATTTGATGCACTTTAGAAAAGAAGACATTAGTACTTACCCCATTATACAAATTCATAAACAAGAAAGTACAGTCAACTATCCCGAAGAAAAACAGAAAATGCCAAGACATATAAAGCTTTGACGTGTTCATTGGCAGGAAGCCCCTTTTTAATCTGTGTAGGATCTGATCATTTTTTTTAAACTTAAAATCCAGCGTTGTGGAGTCCCCTACCCTCTCTGTTGGTTCTTATTTAGAGGTTTGCAACTCTTCCAATGCATGAGACGTAACGAGGGCACGAATCTTATTCTTCTTTGAGACATAAACATCCAGCACAGGCCTGGTATAGAGCTGGGACTTAACACGTTTGCAGGCAGTTAAGGAAAAAAGCCAACAGGAGGATAAACCTGATGCTATGGTCGTTCTTTTGCATTTCTCTCATTTATCACCACTACAAAGGCTTTTACAAGAGGCCCACCCAAGGACGAATGGGCAGATGGGATGAGACACCCAAAGCTTCGCTAGAAGGCGAACTCCATACATTTATATAAATAGACACACAGCCACTTATCCTCCCATCAAGAAGAACTGGATAGCATGTAAACCAGTATTCAGGACAGATGGCGGAAGAAAACAAAGGAGGCCTTGCCTTTTCATCCTGGTGTAACTTGTTGACGCTCTCCATCTGAAAGTTGTGGCTGGACTGGATCTTGTCCAGCTGCTCCCGCTGCTTCTCCAGCTCGCCCTGGAACTCGTTCTTTTTCAGCTCCACGGCGCCTCTCTCGGCAGCCGCCCGGCGGACCCTGCCTTCCAGCTCCATGATCTGCGTCTGCAAGGACACCACAGCATAAGGGCAAATGTCACGTCATCCCTGCAGACCAGACCACCTGAGCAAAGTCACGCAGGACACAGAGCCAGCAGCAAGCCTCCCCCACACGGCATGCTCCCAGGGCTCGGTCTTTAAAGTCAACCGTGCAGAAGCTACGGCAGGTTTTTCTAGAGAACAGTCTAGAAGCAACAAATATGTCTGCACTGCACGTCTCCATGGAAACACTCCTATACCCCACATAAGGAGTCTGTGAGGTTTAAATAAAATAAGTACAGAAAATGCCTCATGCTTTGCCTGGTGTGAGCTGGCTCAAATATTTAGTTCTTTCCCCCACTGACAGAGCACTTAACCACTCCTTATCAGACGAAAGTTCTACAAACTGATTCAGTTCTCCAGCTGTGGACACCAGGCCCCATCTGCGCAGGGACTGGGCTCCAGTGGGAGCTCAGACACAGGACTGTACCACCGGCGGGTAAGCATGAGAGAAGGACAGACGCTCAGGTGCGCTGAAGTTCTGGAGCCCAAAAGCTCTGAAGTCAGACAGACTGGGTAGGAATCCCGGCTCGCCCAGTACTTTACCTCTCTGTGCCTCAGTCTGCCTACCTATGAAATGGGGAAAATAAAGTCCCAACCTTGTAGAGCTGTGTACAAAAGATGATGATATATATAATGCACTGTTAAAGAAAAAACTATTCTAAAAAAAAAAAACAAAAACAAGACAACATTATTCTGATGCTTGTTAAAACAGTACAGAAAGCTTTCTTCGAGACTACCATGACCGAGGTCATGACTGCAGCAGGAGGGGAGAGAAACCGTGCTCAACTCTGAATACAGCAAAGACAGCAAAGGATTACAGCCAAACAGCACCCCTACATGGAAACTATTCAAAGAAAACATCTAGGGTAAGGGGATTCCTGCTAAAGGCACACCAAGGGCTTCGAGAGTGAGGGATGAGGAACTTGATCAGAGATGGGGATACTTAGCAGGAACCTGCTAAGCAGTATCTCTGCTAAGCCTGGGCTGGGCAGGCCACAGACAGGAAGGGGTGGGGGCAACACAGAGGCCTAGCTGTAAAGGGGCCCGAGGAGCCCGATGGAAGTTTGGTCAAGGAGCGTGTCTGTCCTTGCTAAGCACTGCCTGAGCCACGACAGGCAACAGCAGATGGGAAAGCTAAAGCATGACTCTCATTAAGCAGTGATGATGAAAGACTGGCACCTTTAAAAACCCGTTTCTCACACCCATTATGCAACCTCCTTTCCATCATCAGTGTCTGGTACCTAGTACCACGGGAGGACGCGAACGGGCGTGGTCAGTGCCCTTCACCAAGCGGTCTTCCCAGCACCAGCCCAAATGACTCAGGAAAAGCAGAGAGGGATGGCCTGGCAGCAGGCCTAAGAGGTCACAAGAGGGCCTCTCCCACCTGGGAGCAGAGCTGGGGCGGAGAGTCGGGGCGCAGGCTGGCTGCGGGCACACGCAGAGCCCTGGGCTCGCACTGCAGGGCACACACCACTGAGTGCACGCGAGGCCTCGGGGGGCAGTAGATGCTAACCCCGGACCCCATCCACGCCGCAGGGAGAGATCCTCCACAGGGGTGTCCAGCTCTGTGGTGTCTCTGGGCCACACTGGAGGAAGAGCTGTCTTGGGCCACACATTAAACACACAAACACTAACAAAACTGATGAGGAAAAAAAAAAGGTTTTAAGTAAATTTACAATTTCGTGTTGGGCCACATTCACAGTTGTCCTGGGCCGCACGTGGCCCGTGGCCTGCAGGTGGGACACCCCTCCTACCACATCCGTACAAACGAAACGAACAAGCAAACACCTGGAGGTCCACGCTGCGGGAGCTCGCGATCCAGTAGTTGAAGCCCAGGACGATGTTGCAGGCCACCAGGGCAGCCAGCACGAAGGGCGGCGACTTCATGGTCCGACGCCCGTTTCCCAGTCCCATCATCTCAAAGGCCAGGCTGAGGATCTGCCAAGTGAATACAAATATCCAGGCTTCAGTACTAGTATCCCGTGTCCAAAGCAGGCCACGTCCATCATCCCAACCAACAGGAAGGCGTCCGGCCCCAAAGCGTGACCGGTGTCTCCTCCTTGAAACAGGAAGCTGTGGAGAGAGAACAGGTAAGCAGCCCCCACATGGGCAGTGGGGCTGGCCCCCCAGGGCAGGCTCACAGACCACGGGCAAGTAACAATTTCTCTTTCACATCCGTTTCTTCATCTGTAAAATGGAGAGAATTACTAAGGGCACCCAGCTAAAGCTTTTCTTGAGCAAAGCAGGAAAGCACCCCCCCACACACACTCTCGGAGTGTGAATTCGCTCTGTGTTAAGTCAGGGACAGACAGGGCCTGTGGGCAGAAACGAGGCCGTCACCCGGCTCACTCGTGTTGCGCCCCTCAGTGCCCTTACCTGTGCAACTACTGCACGCTGAGCCACACAGCACAGCTGCGCAGACGTTGAGCTGCAGGCAAACCCAAGCTTCTTTAAAGAAACACAAATGCAGCTTACAAGAGAGGAGCCATCCATTCGCTTCATGGGCTTCAACTCGCTGCCGGGTCTGGCTGGATCCCAGCACTGGTCACCAAGGAAAAGGAAAGCAGACTTTGCCAATAGGCTTTTGCTGAGCGGGATAAGACAGGATCTTATCAGAGGGAGGGGAATAATCGCTTCTATGCCCAGTGGGGCCAGCAATGGGGGAAAAGGGGGGTGGGGGGAAAGGAGAAGGGGTGGAAGGGGAGGAAAGACCACCAGGGACACACCTTTTAAGGCAAGTTTTTGTGAGTGAGAACACAGAAAAGCCGACAGAGCCCACTCTTACCCTATGGGAGATGTCCTCTTTCTTAGCAGGGGCATGCCCTGTTTTATTGCTCTTCAGTTTACTGAGGTTTTAACAAATGGAAAGCAAGGCCCTCCACCAGCAAAAAGATGGTGACTCGCTTTCTTGTGAGACTTGCTTTACTGCGGTGGCCTGACACGGAACCGCAGCGGCTCTAAGGCATGGCTGCGCCGAGACGCGGGTCCCACTCCTCCACTTCCAATTCTAAATGGACTTACGGCAGGGCCCAGGTGTGGGTGTTTTTTAATCTCTCCAGGTTATTCTAGTGTGCAGCCACTTTTCTTGATGTTTCTTGATGCATTTACAAGGAAGCAAGACCACTGGCACTGTTCTGTACATGTCATGAACCACTCACTAATACATCTCGTCTCCCTTCTCCTGGTGGCATGTTCTAGTTGGCTCTGTTCTCTTTAAAGGGCTGACCCGGGCACCCCTGCGTACCAGGATGTACTCAGCCAGCTCCTACAGAGGGCCATCGGGGTTTTCCAGGCTTATTTCCAACAACGCAGCCACAAACACTCTTCTCCATCCACCTCTGTGTTTGCAACATCTTATCCAGGCATACAATCCCTTATCCCCAATTCAGAAATCCAGAATACTCTAAAAACACAAAGGAATGTTTAATCACGCAGCCAGCAACAAAACCTGACCCGCAATCAGATCAAGGTCTGACCAGAACCCACCTGAAGCTACTAATAAGAGTCTCGATCTCTCTCCCTTCGTGTGAATGTTCATATACTTTGCTGCAGGAAGATCACTGTTTGACTACAAGGTGCCACAGCAGATCCTGCTGGGGTTGTCATATAATATATAATAAATGCATTGTACTGCCTTCTGGATTCTGAAAGAATACTGAATTCCAAACACAGCTGGCCTCCAGGGGTCCTGGAAGGGAGGGTAAACCAGCAAGGCGCTTACTATGCGTGAGGCACCGACCAGGTGCTCCCAGGTGCTCCGAACACGGGGGTTCACCCCCCCCTGCAGAGGAGGGAATATCACAGACAGCTGTGGGTAAATTTCAGTCCTGTGGAATTGTTGGGCCAAAATATGTATGCATTTAACACTGACGGCTCTAATCGCCTCTAAAATATTTAGCAAATTACAGAAGGAAAAAAACCCCTTTACAGTGGAGAATCCTAGCAGACGCTGCCTGAGTTGGCCACGGGGTCAAGATTAGCATCAGCAGTAACGATACAGGTCAGCATTACCAACCCCCTGATAGGAGGCACCAGGAGAAAAACTCTGAGGCACTCAAATCAAGGGCCATCGTACAAAACAACTGACGGACACGCTCCAAAACCTGTCAAGATTATGAAAACTAAGGAGAAGACCAAGGAACTGTCCCGGACTTAACAACTACATGGACGCAGCAACTCAATGCGAGACAGCGTCCTAGACAGGACCTGGAACAGGAGACGACCATTGGGGGAAAGCTGGCGATGTTCAAACGAGTTACGTGCTTTGGTTAATAAGAGAGTGCCAAGGTTAACTTCTGTAATTTTGATAAATGTGAGGGGAAGGTGGGTGAAGGATATATGGGAACCACCTGTGCTACCTTTGCAACAATTTCACAAATTAATTTCTAATAAAGTTTTGATAGATCTTACCATGTTGGCTTCCAAATCATTTCCAATAATTAACCTTTCCATCAGCTGCATGAGAATTATTTGTTTCCTTACACAATAACACATGAACTTTTTAATGTCTAGTAATCTCATTAGTAGTGATATTTAAAAACACATTTCTTCAGTTATAGGCATAAATGAAGATCTTTTCATTCATTGGCCATTGGTATGTTCATTTTGGTGAAAGAGCTTTTCATAGCCTCTGCCCACTTTAAACTGGAGTATTCATCTTATTGATTTGTAAGAGCTCTTTGTATATTAAAGATAAACTAATCTTTGCTCTTTCATTAAATAATTTTTTCTCAATTTTTCATTTATTCTTTGACTTTCTCTGAAATTTTCTGCCCATAGTTTTTGGTTGTCGGTGGTGTTTTAAAAATAACCTAATATCCCATGGCTGGTGTGGTTCATTGGTTTGAGTGCCAGCCTGAAACCTGAAAGGTTGCTGGTTCAATTCCCTGTCAAAGCACATGCCTGGGTTGTGGGCCAGGTCCCCCATAGGGGGCATGCAGGAAGCAACCAATTGATGTTTCTCCCGCATATCAATGTTTCTCTCCCTCCTTTCTCTTCTCTCTAAAAAATATATAAATAAAACCTAATCTTGTCAATCTTTTATTACTTCTGGATTTTGTTTAGAATTAGAAAGACATTTCCTACTCCGAGTTTCAAAATACATTTGCACATATCTCCTCTCAATGTAGTCATGGTTTCATATCTATATTTAAATCTTTCATCCACTTAGAATTTTTTTTAATGTAAAAAGAAATACAAAGAATAAGGCTTTTTCTTTCTTTTTTTTGGTAATGGCTAGCCAGTTCTTTCAGTACCTGTTATCAAACAACCTATTTTTATGTAGTGCCTTGAAAGGCTATCCTGTTCACACACCTAATTCCCTAACAATATAATTTCAGATGGGATCCTTCAATGATCTTTTGCTGTCCCAGCAGATACAAGTTAGTAGGTAGGTATACTTTTAAGTCTGAAAGCAGAATATAAAGTCAGCTCAGTCAGTTCTCACTTCAAGGGAAGTGTATAGGTGACTGTTTAATATTCTCCTTCCTTCAGCCAGTCAATAAAAAATTTATTGAGCAACCATGAGTCAGGAGCTGTGCTAGCACCAGGCAGCTCAGGGCAGCGTTAAGTGAACAAATACCAAACCCAACGGCCAGTGTCAGATCCTGGCTCCGCCTCTGCGGAGTCCCAGGACCCACCCGTGCCTCACTGCCCTCCGCCTGGGGTCACTGCGAGGTCCAAGTGAGCCATGATACCAGAAGTGCTTGGAACCACATCTGGCACGCGGCAATCGCTCAACAAATGTTGACTATTACCATTATTAGAGATGGAAAGATGCATAACAAATTACTTCCAGACCTAGGCTTTTCGTATTTTATAAGGAAAAGGTGATGAATATCTTCCCACGACCGTTCTACTAAATAGAAAGCAGCTGTCTGGGATCCTCCTCCTGAAGCTTCGGTACCTGCTGCGGGCGCATCTGCAGCACCGGGGGCTGACTCACAGCAGCCACAGCGAACACAAGCCCGGTCTCAGAAGCCCCTTGCTACGACCCAGTGCGCTGCTGGCCAGGAGGGTGTGCAGCTGCCCAGAGGGCTCAGTCAGGAGAGCCCTGGGCTCCCTGTGGACACAGGGCTGCACCGGTAAGAAGGTGACCACGAGGAAGGAAGGGCCAACACGCGCCCTGCAGGCCTGCGGAGTGCCCACCAGTGCCTGTTGCACTGTAGAAGCCACCAGTGCTGAATACGAAGGGGCAGTTACAGGTGACAAAGGACAAAGACTGAAGACGACGGCACACAGCACTTCAGAGCCAGAGCTCACAGGCGTCAAAGCTATAAACATGCTCCTTTCCCCCACCTTAAATTTAATATATGTGCACAGAGAGGGGGATGTAAGTGAGCAGGAAATATACTGTATCAGAAATATTAACATTCATTTTAATTTAGGCTTCAGACTGTGTTTCGTCTCATATCTGATTACAGGTATCTGATCATACTAAAAAAATGATTAGCCTAAATCAACCGCACTCTGAAACCCCAAGCTTCCCTGCAGTGAAAGCAGTGTTTCTGCATTAAAAGTCTCTTGGTAAATTGGAAAAGTCACAAAACACTGCAGATTCTTCCTTACTGGCTTAATTTTTTAAATTTGACCTTCTGGTTAAAATTATTGCTGGCTTATAAGATAAAATTTTGTATAAGAAAACACAGACCTCTAGTTACTTTTTTAAAAGAGAAAAAGCACATGAAAACGGGCAACCTGACAAGTGTATGAGTGCCTCGACCCTGCTGGTTAAATACTTTTTCTTTCCATTTCCTTGTATTCACACAGGGTTTTAAATCATATGGGCAAACACATTTGAGCAATCAAACCAGATAAGCTTTGTTTGGCCCGAGTCACCACTGCAGGACAATGCAGGGGCTCCAAGGCTCCACGCAGTGGGGGAGCTGCACCTTCATTCCTTCTCAGGAAGTGGCCTCACCTGGATATCAGATTGGATGGCTGCCAGAGAGTCCAAGGAGCAGAGCAGGAAGTTCAGAAGCTACGGCATGAGCAAGCACAAGCAAACAAACCTGAGCTGAGCAATGGGGGCTGTGAAGGACTCCGTCACTGACATTTTCTTGAGGGTTTAAAAACATTCCACCTGGTCTTGAGAATGTCCCATCAGCAAACCAAGGCCCACAGGCCGCAGCCGGCCTGTTCCGTAAATGCAGTTTTACTGAACACAGCCATGCCCAGCCTGTAAGTGTTGTCCACAGCTGCTTTCTGGCTGCCAGGCAGGGTCAAACGGCTGAGACAGAGATCTCACAGGGTTATGATGAGGACGGAATCAGATAAAATTTTTATCTGGCCCTTTGGAGAAAGTTTGTCAACTCCTGCTCCAAACCTTGAGGGTTTAAATAACCAGTCCATTTGTCTCCTTAAATTGCTTTCACGACTTGCTAAGACGTACACAGAATCTCCTCCCCTCACTTCCCCGATCCACAATTATTATAAACATCACATTCTGCCCAATTCTGGAAGCTGCTGGTTTCTAGAGAAAAGACATTAACAGCATGGTGACTACAATTAATAATAATACTGTAATGTCTGTTTGAAAGTTGCTAAGAGAGATCTTAAAAGTTCTCATCACAAGAAAAATTTTTGCAACTGTATATGGTGACATGTTAACGGGACTTACTGTGATCATTTCACATACATGCATACACACCTACTGAATCGTTACATGGGAAACTAATGTTAGGTGTCAATTATACCTCAATAAAATCTTTTTATAACTTTAACTATTAATGTGCATATTTAGTGTTATGTAGTGAAAATACAAAAAAAAGAGATGGATGAGTTAAAATTCATGAGAGGAACCAAACTCTATCCCGTTTTTTCCAGCACTTGGAATTTACTGAAGCAAGGCCACCTCCCACGTGCATACCTAGCCTACCCCCTGGCAGGAGCTCCCAAATTTTCTCTCTCATTCAGGAGTTGGCGAACTGCAGCCCAAGGACTGAATCCCGCCAGCCACCTGTTTCTGCACACAGCCCCTGAGCTTAGATTTTTTTCTTATCTTCACCCAAGGCCATGCTCCCCGATTCTAGAGAGAGGGTAAGGGAGGAAGAAAGGCAGAGAAACAGCAATCGGTTGCCTCTCACACACCCCAACGGGGGGCTGAACCCGAAACCCAGGCATACGCCCTGACAGGGAGTTGAAACTGGACCTTCAGTTTACAGAATGACACTCCAACTAACTGAGCCACACTGGCCAGGGTAGGGCTTAAGTTTTACATGGTTGGAAAAAAAACATCAAAAGAATAATACTTGATGATACATGAAAAGTACACGAAATTAAAATCTCTGTCCATGAATACAGTCTTATTACAACACAACCATGCCCACTCACGTATTCACTGTCTGTGGCTGCCGGGCCCCAAGACGGGAGTCACGGTGGCCCAGCCTGCACGGTCTGCAGAACCTGCTGTGTCTGTCACCTGGCCCTTCACAGAACAGAGCTGCCAACCTCTGCTGCAGTTCCACGGTTCTCAAAGTGCGGTCCCCGGACCGACAGCATCTGCATCCCCTGGGGATGTCAGACATGCTCGTTTTCTAGCCCAGCCCAGATCTACCAAGACACAGACATGGAGTGGGGCCCCCGCCTGTGTTTAAAAGTGCTCTGGGTAACTCCGAGGCAAGGCAAGCCTGAGAGCCACCGTCCTCTCTAGGGTCTGGCAGTGACTTTTGTTCTGGCTGCGCACCTTTGTTTTCCAGAAGCAGAAAGGCACGTCGGAGAGGGGTTTGATCTTTGGAGAAACATTTGTGTTCCCCTACTGTTGAAGGGTTGAGTTTGGTAAGTTATGCCCCCGTCCACACACACACAGGTCTTCTTTGGCCTTTGGTTTTATTCTTCTATTGTCTCCCACCTCCCATCTGTGCCACAAACACTTTTCCCAAAACTTATCTACAACTGTCTGCCCCAGAGAAGTTAGGTTTCCATTTATTTCTCTGTGAAGTAAAGAGTAACCTCAAATGGACTCCATTGGAAGGAACTTCTCAGTCCGAGATTCTTTTCTCCCTTGGGGCACCTCAAAGTCACTGTATGTGTGTGGATAAAGGTATTTATTATTTAATCACAATAGACTGTCACCAACTCCAGAGCAACACAACTTATACAGGACCCCGCCCTCACTGACACAGAAAAAGACCGGGAGGCCCTGGCAGGGGAGCTCAGTTGGCCGGAGCAGAGTCCAAATACGCCAAGGTTGTGGTTTCGATGCCTGGTCAGGGCACATTACCAGAATCAACCAATGAATGCATAAATAAGGGGACAATAAATCAGTGGGTTGTTTTCTTCTTCTCCCTCTCTCCCCCTTCCTCTCTAAAAATAAATACTGGCTGGCTGGTGTGGCTCAGTGGATCGAGCACTGGCCTGCAAACCAAAGGGTCGCCAGTTTGATTCCCAGTCAGGGCACAGGCCTGGGTTGCAGGCCAGGTCCCCAGTGAAAGGGCGCATGAGAGGCAACCACACATGAATGTTTCTCTCCCTTTCTCCCTCCCTTCCCCCCTCTCTAAAAATAAATATTTAAAAAGTGGGGAAAGATAAAGAAGAATCCATCAGACAAACAAGATGTGATGAGCTAGACTCTCCAGTTCTGACAGCACTGAAATCAGAGAACTAGTCAAATTTTTTTTAAATCACTCATTAGTTCATAATTTTATCTCTTTTAAAAACATGCCAAGGCAATGCTTTTAGATACTGATAACAGTCAATGAGTCATCTTTAAGTTCCAGCCCAACTGAGCCTCAAAAAGACTGCAGCCCTGGCCAGTCTCACATGGAGGAGAAGAACCACTCGGCTGAGTGCAGGCAACCCACCGACCCCTGAGCAACAAAAAAATGATGGTTTTAAGTTTAGAGGTAATTTGTAGTGGAGCAATAGGTAGTCAAAATACAAACTGTTGAGTGAAAAAAGTTCCCAAGATATTAATTATCACATGATCCCATTTTGCTGAAAAAATTTTAAAAACAATCTCAATAACTGAACATATAGCAAATGTCTGTAGGGAAGGATGCGTTCAAGCTAGGGTGAGATAAAATGTACAGAGGAGAGGAAGAAAGGAAGCTTCTGTGTTTACTTTATACAACCTTCTTCTCCTCAATAAGCATATGAAAGCCAAACAGGAACAATATGAAATTAAAATAAAGAAAGATATACATTGGTAATATTAGCAAGTTCTGAAGCTGTATTTACAGCATTCCCAGATTAAATCAAGGTATTTTACAACTTCCCCTAAAACAAAACTATTACACCACAGGTATGTTCATGAAGTAGAGGAAAAAAGGGAATTCATTCAAACAGATTCCTAAGCTCTCTTCTGTGCTGGAACCCATCACTGGGGACTCCAAGTGGCAAAAAAGATCTCTGTCCTCAAGGGACACAAGGAAGACCCAGGTCCCCACCTAGACTTGGGCGGGCAGACAAGAGGAGAGGGGCGCAGTGCGCGGACCCAGTTCCGCCCGGGCCCCTGCCCGGCAGGTGCTCCCCGTTTCCCGGCCCTCTGCAACCGTCCGCAAAGGGACCACCGTGGTGTCCGTCTCCTCGGGCTGGTGTGAGAATTAAAATCGAGCATTTACTTGCCACCAAGCACTTACTTAACTGAAAGGGACTGTTGTGGTATTACGTGACCTTTTTCAGTCTCAATGTGCTCGTTTTAAAAATGGGGAGAGATTAATTGTACCTGCCTTCGTGGGGTGCTTCTGATGATCAAGGGAAAGAATTATCTGAGGCTAAAATAAGAAGCCAGCTGTCTACAGCGGAGCTCGTGCATCCCGCAGGGCGCGGGAGGTGCTCCATCGGGCTGGGGAGGGGCAGCTCAGACGCTACACTTATTTTTATCCAGCAAGTAGGATAGCGGCTGTTTTAGTGATATGACTATCACATAAAGTAACTTAAATACATATTATTTACATACTAATTATGCTAATTATTGTATAGTATGTTATATTACACTAATTTTATTACACTACCGTAAAATACTAACTGTGCTAATAAAAGTAGAAGTTGACTTGTGTTCTCACTGAGTCTTCCCGTCCAAGGTCACACGCCATCAGCCCACAGAAGTGCCTAAGGCGCTCCTCTGCCTGCAGGACCTGCACAGGGAGGGGGATGGACATGTAACTAAACGTTACGGAGGACATGAAGCTTTAAGATTCCTATAAAAAGCACAAACTAGTTACATTAATAAACACAAGCACAGGTAAGCACAAGCCCAGTTTGGAAGGTGCATGGTTCTACCGGAGTCAGCTCTGCATGAACCACATCAAAGAAAAAACTGCTTTGGCCCCAACAGGGCGGCGCTGTCTGGAAAAGGGAAAGGTCGCCAGTTCGATTCCCAGTCAGAGTACTTGCCTGGGTTGCAGATTGAGCTCCCTGGTCGGGGTCTGTTAGAGAGGTAACTGATAGATGTTTCTCTCCCTCTTTCTCCCTCCCTTCCCCTCTCTACAAATGTTTAAAAAAAAAAACAGCACACTTCTGATACAGAGAACAGACTGACAGCTGTCAGAGGGGAGGAGGGTTGGGGGGCTGGGTGAAAAAGGTAAAGGAATTAAGGGGGAAAAAACTCTCACAGAGAATAGTATGGTGATTACCAGAGGGAAAGGGGAGTGGGTGGAGACAGGGTAAAGCGGGGGGAGGATAAACAGTGAAGGAAGGAGACTGGATTTGGGGTAGTGAACACACAATACACCTGAAACCTACATAATTTTATCAACCAATGTCACCCCAATAAATTCAATTAAAAAAAAAACAATGATCTGACCAGAAACAGGCCAAAACTACTCAAAATTCAGGGAGTATGTGAAATAGGGTTTTACTTCCAGTTATTAACAATTAATCCAGCCCTCAGCGTAAACTGGGCCTTGAGATACAAGGTAGCAGTAGGACATGGGAAGAGCTAAAAAGGTATTCCATTGCGAGATAACTGACAGATAACATTGTATAAGTTTTAGGTGCTTAAGTTTTTTTTTTTTACTAATGAGAATGATAGAAAAAATCTGGAAGCCACGGTTGGTGTAGCTCAGTGGATTGAGCGCGGGCTGGGAACCAAAGGGTCGCAGGTTCGATTCCCAGTCAGGGCACATGCCTGGGTTGCAGGCCAGGTCCCCAGTGAGGGCCATGTGAGAGGCAACCACACATGATGTTTCTCTCTCTCTCTTTCTCCCTCCCTTCCTCTCTCTAGGAATAAATAAAATCTTAAAAAAAAAAATTTGGAAACCACAGTAAACTACAAAATATGTCATTGTAATCATATTACATAGTATTTTTACATGTATGTTCTTCCTGTCAGGCACTAATTAATCTTCAAAAATCTCAGCTGGGGGGAAGTATTATTAATACAGCCCTAAAAAGTTTGAAAGAAAAATAAGATCAAAATGGAAAAATCTGAAAATCTGAGAAGGCATGCCTTTTTTGCCCCGCCCCCTGAAAGTGTAGAGAAATTTGTGTGTGAAGCAAAGCAGATTTCTGGGAATCTAGGAAACACTTCTTCAAGACAACTGTCTCTTTTATTGAAGTCTCATCATAACTTCAAAGTCTACCAAAGAAAACAACCACAACCAAAGAACTTTTTGCTGGGGGTGAGGGTGGGGGTGGGCGTGGGGGGCGGGGCGAAGACGAATGAAATACCATTCACACTTCCCTAAGGTGAGAGCAAAGCATATCAAGACCATCCTTTCTGTTTCTGCAAACATTTTTTTAAAAAATTTAACAAAGTTTTCTTTTGGAGAGGGAGGAGGGATTGTTTACAAAGAAAGCATTTTTTCCTTACCCCAATTATGGATATTATTTACCATGTTAGGTCATTGAAAAAGAAATGTATCTCTTCCTAAGCAACTTACTTTCTAAAGATAAACATAACAATAATACAGCTGAATCAAAGCTCAGGGCACAGGGACTCTCATCCTTCATCCCTGTCACCCTCAAGCCATTTTATAGCGGGGAGGAGTGCAGGGATGGCCTCTGGGGGCCACGTTGCCTTCCAGCTCCCTGTCCCCGAAGTACCTGTCAAGGAGCCTTACTGCCCTGCTCCCCACAGCCTGCTTGGTGACACCCTTCCAACTCCTCCCTGCGGTGGCAGCTTCCCCGGGCTCTGCCCTGCTACTCCATGTGCTTCATGCAGAACCCCAGCCTGCACACTGCCAGGGCCGTCAGGTCCGCAAAGCCCTCCCTGCCACGGGAAGTGGTCAACCACTTTCCCTGCTCTTTCTGCCTGACCGCTGACAACATACGTACACCCAACATCTCTGCATGCCCCATCAGTCAGTGGACCAGCAGCTAGGAAGCAGGTGGCATCCTTCACTCCTAGCGGCACTGTCATTGCAATCTGACCCCTCCCTCAACCCCAGCACCCCTTCCTCTCATTCCTGCTCTTTCATGTTCAGCAAAACTGATGAAACAAACGTGACCACCTCGCCATAGAACAAAATAACATCTTGAAGAGCTAACCTTTTCCTTTAAACGTCTTAAAAGTTCAATATCTTTTTAACCACTGACACTTTAAAAACTGAGTTCTGGCCTAAGACGAGGGTTAGTAAGTTACTGGTTTGTACTGACAAATAAAGTTATTCTCCCTGATAGCAAGCGCTTAGTTTTATCTTTTATGACATGAGAAGGACCTAGACTGCCCTAGGCGACCACAAGGACCTCCAAGAGATTACACTGCTCCCCAGGTCTCATGCTCCAAGTAATTCAGAAACACTAAAACTGCCCAAATTTGAGTCAATCTGATGGCCATAAGCCAAACACAGAGTCACCGTGGAGCTATTAAATATTTCATCAGGCTGTTGGACATCTTAATAACCCGCGCCTAGAAATGGTCCTCAACATTTGCGTAATTTCAGGCTGTAGGCCCTTGGAGACCCCAAACAGACAAAGGAAATCTCAAAAAACGGTGAAAGCCACACAAGTTTGTTAAAGCAAATTTAGAAATGGGACATCTGAAAATGTGTAGCATCATCACGGAACTCAGAACAATAATGGCTCTTAAATTTCGCTAAAAAAAAATATTAATCAAAACAGGTATTTTTCCCTCTTTGTTTTACAAAACAGCAACAACAACATTAAAACTATTAAACAGGATGTGAAATATAAAGAGTATATAAACCCAGGAGACTATTTTTACAGCAGAGGAAAAGTTTTGTAGATCCTTCTCACAGCCAGTGGTGGAAAATGCAGGAGGGGACCCGGAGCATCCCTAAAACGGGCTCCACCGGGGCTGCAGCGGCGCGTTCCCAGGACCCAGCGTCCAGCTCCCGGTCACCTGCCAGGACACGACCGCTGCCAACGTGTGCACCCGCCGCAGGCCGAGCTAGCCGAGGGCTGGGAGGCGGAGGGAAGACGAGGACGTGAGGTGAACGGTGCTGCCAGCCCTCCTTCCCTGCCCTCGTGCCCATCACGCTCACAGAACTGGTACCAGGGAGACTTCGGGAACGCACGCTTTTGACTTGGGATGCCAATGCGCGTGACCAAGCTAAGAACAAAAAGAAAGGCCCCGCATCGTCCCAGACTGGCCTCTGCAGGGGCAGGGAATCCTCGCTTGGCCCCTCGGCGCAGGCGGACGGAGCCCAGGGGGTCCGGGACACACCGAAGCGAAGGCTCTGGCGCGGGAAGGTGCAGAGCAGGGGATGAGCTGGCTCCAGGAAAAAGCTGCAGCCGGGGCGTAAGCCGGGCGGTGTCTCCCAGGACCCGCACGGAGTCCCTGGGAGCGAACCCTAGGCTGAGGAAGGACGGAGAGAGGGAAGGCAGCCAGGGGGCAGGGCGGCGACCAGGCGCGCCGGGAACGCGCCCCATTCACTCACCTCCTGCCACCGCTTAGGTGGCCGCTGGGCGCTGCAAGCCTGGCTCCCGGGCCACGCGGCCGCTCTCCCACCGCCGCCGCCGGCCTGGCACTCCCGTCCGCGCCGATGCGCGCCCAGCGTCTCCGTCCTCCGCAGCGGCGAGTCCCCGCCCCCTGGCAGCGCCTGCGGCGCGGGAGGAGGCGGCGCCACGAGTGCCGGGAGGCGAGGCGGCTGCCGCCGGGTCGCACCGCTACGCCAGCCCCTAGGTTAGTGCGTCCGGCCGGCGACCGCTCCTCTGCGAGAGCGGGAAAAACAGTGCTGCGCCCCCTCCTTGCCGCCTGGTCGCCTCCCCTTCTTGGCCAAGGCCACCGGGCGTTCCTTGAGGACACAACTCCATAGCAGAAATTGAGCGGTCCGGACACTTCTCAGGGAAGCGCATAGGTGGGAAGCGGCAGCGGAGCTAAGGGATCTGGGGAGACAATTCCCCCACATCCCCTGGCCACCAAGGAATTTTCCGGAAATCAGAGCCAGCCACGCCCAGCGCCGCGCACTTTGCCACATTCAAGTCTCCTTCAGGGGTCCAGGCCCAAACTGGCCAGGGTAGAGGAGCCAGTGAAAAACCAGATATGGGGACCGATGGGGGGGGGGGGCGACTACACTCACCATTTCTTTTTAATCCCACATCCCTTCCCAGTTGGCCATAATCTCCATCCCGCCCCCCCTCCGCCCTGCGACTATTATCTCTAAAACCTTAATTTTTTAGGCTGTGACACTCCAATTACGAGCCGCAGATAAAATGAAGATTGCTGGGCGTAGGAAGTTTGGAAAGCACTGTCAGGTCATATCTCCCTGAGTGGACGCTACAAAACTAACATCTTACAGGCTTCCTACACTAGAACAATCTAAAACAAGGGTTCCTAACCCTGACTGCACTGGCCAGAGGCTAAGATTATCTGGAAGCTTAATTTAGAGTATTCAGATGCCAGTTTCCCACCTCTGGAGTTCTGAGTCCAAACACTGGTATTTTTGTTTGTTTTGCAGGGTGTTCAACCTTTTGGCGTCTCTGGGCCTCATTAGAAGAAGAATTGTCTTGTGCCACATGTTAAATACATTGTGACACGTAATCACACACACAAAAAAATCGCATAGTGTTTTAAGTAAATTTGGGCCGTATCACAGTCATCCTAGGCTGCATGCAGCTGGAAGGCTGCAGGTTGGACGCTCCCATCAACTTCCCAGGTAATCATATCATATGATGGCCAATCTATCAGATGGCCAGCACTGAGAAAAGTTACCAGAATTATCTCCTTTGGAACTTACCTAGCCCCCATTTCTTGCCCCCTTCCACCTGCCCCCTCACCTCACCCCTCACAAACCCAACAACAGAAAGATAAATGGGGAAGTACACAAACCCCTAAGGGTATGCTTACAGTCAAAATTGTTTTCAACCTGAACAGAGACTCGCCTTGAAAAGGGTGAGCAAGATAACTGACCATAGACCTCCTTAAATGCCACAAAATACTTTTATGAGCCAAAACCTGCTGAACTGAATGATGAACTGACAATAATGACCCCTTTAGAGCTACATTCTACCATATTCCAAAGCAAAATTTTCACTGCTTCCTGTTAGACGGTTACCTGGTCACACCGAAGGCTGGGAAGCTGAGGGTGTGCTGGACGCCAGCCCTTGGACGTCGGCTTTTCCAATTACTTGACTTGTGTCACTTTGCTCTGATCTTCTAGTGACCTTAACTGAGCACATCCAGGGTTGAGGACAGATACAGTAAATTTTGTTGGCGCTCCTGATTATGTTGTGACGTCTTAGATTGGTAGACCGTCACTTTCATCCTACTTGCCTCTGAGTAGGTCTCCATTAGTACCTCTCATTTATCAGCAACTAAGTCAGCAGTGACTAAGCCAGTGGTTCTTTTCAGGGGACAGGTCCATGTGTCTAAGTACTAAGGCAGCAGCTGGCCGAATTAACTATATTTTAACGAAGAGGAATTAGTCCTTTTCAAGTTCCATGAAAACCTTTATGACAAAATTGTTTTGTTTATTTGTTTTAGTGATTTTAGAGGGAGGAAGAGGAAGAAGAGAAATATCTATTTTGTTGTTCCACTTATTTATGCACACATTGGTTGATTCTTGTATGTGCCCTGGCCAGGGATGTATCAGGATCACCCTCTAACCAACCAAGCCACCTGGCCAGGGCCTCAGAATTTGGAATTTTTAAGATGCAGTTATACATAACATATATAGCATATGTAAAGATACAGGGTCCCGCACAAATAACACCACTTTTTTATTATAGAATCTTTCATTACAAAATCATAAGCATGTAATTCTGTAACATAACAATATCACACTCAGGTACACCATATGACATTTTAAGTGACATGTTCAAGTTAAAGCTATAAATTATTACACCCATAGTATT
>PVJI01019839.1:0-30064 GCA_004026765.1 Micronycteris hirsuta
CGATCACTTTATCTATTCTTTGATCATTTTGTTTTTTAAAAACTTTCTTATGTTTTCAATTCATTCTTTTGCAATCTTAAATCATTATCTATGCCTTTACCTAAAACTGTATGTTATTTAAGCTCATTAAAAAAAAACTTAATCAAGATTAAGGAGAAAGGAAATAGCTAGACCCATAGACTATCCTGATCGTTTTAATTCTAAGACTGTGCTAATTCACAAGTTGAATATTCTTGTTTAATTCTAAAGATTATGCCAATTATAAATTATATAAGTTGAATACTCTTGCCTAAATATATTGGGTTGGCCAAAAAGTCAACTTCGTTTTTTCCATAAAAGACACATTTTTCATTTTCACCAACAACTTTATTGATTTGTATATTCTGAGTATGTTGGCTCTCTCCTGCTATGGGCTTCTAGTGGGTAGAGGCCAGGGGTGCTGCTAAACATCTTCTAATACATAAGACAGCCCCTCAGCAAAGAATTATTTGGCCAAAATGTCAATAGTACCAAGAAAATTTGCAAACCACTTTTGACACGTTAGATCAGTCACAACACCTTCTCCATACACTGCATAAAACCTTTTTTTTGCACTTCAGTTGCATTTTTACCTTTCCTGGAATACTGAAGCATAATAGGCTGAAAATGTTGAATATTTTCTTCCATCTTCAATATTAAAATGGCTGCACAAAAATTCACCAATTTTTATATATATATTTTTTTATTTAATTTATTTTTTTTTAAATGTAGGCTGAGCCCTGGTTTGTGTGGTTCAATGGATTGAGTGCTGGCCTGCAAACTGAAAGGTCACCGGTGTGATTCCCAGTCAGGACACATGCCTGGGTTGAAGGCTGGTCTCCAGTTGAGTACTCTCGCATATCGATGTTTCTCTCCCTCTTTTTCTCCCCACCTTTCACTCTCTCTAAAACTAAATAAATAAATAAAATCTTAAGATGCATGCTGATACAACAGCTGTCACAATACAATCTAACAAAATTGTTTTGAATGAAGTTAAAGACAACTAAGCACTACTAAAGTCAGCATATGGAAAAAAACTAAATTAACCTTTTGGCCAACCCATAGTTCCAGAAGTAAAACACACCCTAGAGCTTGGCCAGTGACCCATGATGCACGAAACGAAGACCATTCACCCCTATGGACAGTGCCTGTGAGTACAGGACCCCACAGACTCCAGCAAGGACAGTCCCAGTAGCAGGACAACCCCAGGGGCTCTGTGTGAAAGAAATCATTCAATTCCGGACGCCAGAGGGGACACTGCAATGTCTTCGCTGCACAGACAGGTCAATAACTTGTCCAAATTCACACAGCTGGTAACTGGCAAAGTTAGATTTGAGCTGAAATCTTCAAGCAGCAGAGCCAACATTCTTAAACAAAAATTAATGAAGCAAAAGTCTACAGCTCTCTACTTCTGAAATATCAGAATTTCCTAGGGAAGCTAGGGCCCACCCCCAGACAGACTGGGACTTTTTTTTTAAAAATTTCCAAGGTGATTCTGATGGATACCCCTGGTTTAAAACAACAAAATTATACACAACCTGCCCTGGCTGGTGTAGCTCAGTGGATTGAGCGCGGGCTGGGAACCGAAGGGTCCCGGTTCGATTCCCAGTCAGGACACATGCCTGGGTTGCAGGCCAGGTCCCTGTGAGGGCCATGTGAGAGGCAACCATACATTGCTGTTTCTCTCTCTGTCTCCCTCCCTTCCCCTCTAAAAATAAATAAAAATCTTAAAAAAAAAAAAAAATTATACACAACCTTATATTACTGGCACAAATATGTTCGTTCACTGTTTCCCCCACAGCACACAGTACCTTCTCATCAATTACACAGTTAGGTTATTTTACTTTAGTTTGTTATGTGGTTGTCCACGTACAGGGATATTTTTGTCTGTTTCGTTTAGTTGTACATCACAACTGCTAAGGTGAATGACCAGTACACGGTCAAGCTTGTGTGTTGAAGACATGAATGAATTCAAGAATGAGCCTCATATCTGAATGCAAGCCTCTGGCTGCTGCCTATAGATTTCCTTAGTCCCGTGCTGCTAATCCGAATGCTAAAAGAAAAAGGGTTAAGAATCACAAGCCAGAACAGAAACCTAAGAATGCAATGCCAGAGGAAGGCCTAGGATACTATCATCCGCTGGGATTTCTGAAGATACTAACCTGAGGGTGACCTAGAATCCTACGGACTTACTGGTGTGTACCCAGCATGTATCACAAGGCCTGCTTGATATTAGACACAGTGAACACCAACATTAACTTTTTAAACCTCACAGAGTCGTGGAGAATCAAGGAATTCTAAACACCTATATGCATGTTGTGTACCCTGAGAAGATTCATTCGATGTGAGCCCTGAGAAGGAACTTATCTGCTAAAAATAGCCTCCCTAGGCCAACTGAGGGCCCTGATTTTATAAACAATGAGAGCCTAGTGGCTGTGTCCTGATACGGGCTTCTCACTTACTCTATACACCGAGACCCTCCGCTGTCCTCACTATGCCCTGTTTGTTTACATCATTTGAGTCAGCCACTACAGGGAACCCTGGCTTCGACTTTCTCCCAGTGGACAGAGACCTGCCCTGTCCAATCAGCACTGCACAATTAGATATCTTATTTACACAAAACAGACCTAACTGAGAGCCTGAGTGGCAAACATTCTTAATAAAAGACAGCCTCCCCCACTTCCACCAGGTAAGAACACAGAGAAAAAGGCATTATAAACCCTGAAGAGAGCCCTCACCAGACCATGCTGGCTCCATGATCTCAGACTTCCAGCCTCTAGAATTAGTAAATTAACTCCATTTTTCAAACAAGGAAGCTGGGGCCAAGAAAATCAAAGTACTTGTAGCAGACTCAGTACTAGATCTAAGCCCTCTCTCTGCAGTGCGAGAGCCCTCCTGCTCGTGTGGACTAGCACTGCTTCTTACAGCACAGAGCGCTGGTGGAGCACCCACCTCGGAAAGGCTGGTGCTTAACGAGCTGGTGTGAGACAGGAGAACTTGTGACAATGGGCTGTGTTGGGGTTCCCTTTCTGATGAAGAAGACAGGGAGAGACCATAAAATAACAGTTGCTCTCAAGAGCTATCAAGATGATGTGGAATGGACGCATTTACCATAAGGTTCCTACTGATAATGTCTATTCTTCATATAGATATTTCATTTGTCTCAATTTCTAATAACTGAGCAGCAGCACTATCTGTAACATATAATGTATAGCAACTGTCACGTCACTCAAAAATAACAAAACAAACGGTAATGGAAGGGTGGCAAACGCACAATACAATACACAGATGACATGTTATAGAACGGTATACCTGAAACCTGTGTAATTAACCAACATCACCCCAGTAAGTCCAACAACAACAACAACAACATAAAAGACAGCCTTTTCGACTCAGTGGAACACAATTTAGGTTGCTAACTGAATCAGTGTCTCCTGGGCTGCAGCTCCTCTTGGTTAAATAAATGCCTTTTATTCTTTATTACAGCCTAAAATTATTTTTTTCTCTTTTGGTTTACAATTATCCTATTCACAGAAATTCTAACTTATTATTTTTATTATCGTTTTACTGATGAAGACACCGATGCTCACAAAAAGTAAGACTCTACCCAAGTCTCACCATTTGTCGGCAACGGAGCCTGGACCTGAAACCGAGCAGGTGTCACACTTTCAGCCGCCCGCCGCACAAGAGCAGGGGGAGCCCTATCTCAATTACTGCTCCAAATTACCCTTCCAGTGCTTCAGCAACTCAGCTGTTTTGTTTTTAAACCCATTTTGTATCTTCAGCTTTCAGAGTTTTCATGGAAAACATTTTCCAAGTTGCACTTAGGAAGTGGCCAACTTCTCATCAGTGTCAAGAAATTGCTGTGTGACCATGTTAGAAGTACCTGTATCATTACTTTAAAATGTCAACTTCCTTGCCCCTTTTGCTCATCAGTCACAAAAAAATGGACTATCATTCGAATGTACACTTAGGGGCTTTATTCAAATGTATGCCCCGGCCCCCCCGCCAAAAAAAACCCTACCAGAATAAAAAGACTTGGAAAATGTAGACTGTAAACTATTTTTCAAAAATTTGTGCTTGCTAGTTTTTATTACAAAAGGAAAACTAAAAACCAGTTGTACAAAAGCAGCCCATTGGTTTGAACCAGACAGAGCTTGGAGCCCATACAGTGCAGGCAAGAATGGGGCGGGGGCGGGGGGCCAGGGCGGGACCAACCAACGCTTGAGAGGAGGTTGGCATTTGCCGTGCAGAGAGCCTTACAAGGAACACGTGCAGACCTGGGACAGAGAGAGAAGGGCCAGGTGTGCCAGAGATGGCACCCAAGAGCTCTACTGAAGAACCAGGGGTGTCAGATCTGCATATGCTTAGAATGCTTAGTAGGAACGCTAACGCAGAATCTGCTAAAACACTACACAGATTTCAAGGACTTATAATTGGATTCTGGATGTACAGACACATGCTGACATACACACACACACACCTCCTACTGAACACTAACAGAGAAACAGAAAACCTCCTAGAATCAGAATAGTCAAATAGTTTAATATTTAGAGCCAGCTCCACTCTCTGAAAACACTACATTGATTTAGGTGTCAAGCTTAGGGGGATGGGCCAACATCAATGAACAAGCTCTGCCTATATTTTTCCATCCCTACCCAAGTTTCAGTGCACTGGGGTACAACCAAACAAACACTTCTTAGGTTCCCTTGCAGAATGGGCTCCCCTGGGAGAATCAGGTTTCTATGAGAAGCACAGTCATTGCTTATTTCCAATTTCCAAAGATCAAGGAAAGCTTCTATGAGCACAGAAAGCATTTAATCCAAGCAAAGAACTTATCCAGGAATAAGAAACCAACTGCCACCAAGTCCGATATATCAACAGTGACATGTCTATAGATGTTCACTCAGCAAACATCCAGGGCTAAGGGGACATGGGCTTGTTGCATCAAGTAATTAAGACTATCCACAATTATGTCCTTTGCCTACACCTTGCCTTACACACACAGGTGCTAAGAGCATGCTCCATTTTAGAAGAAATCAACCTTCCAAAGACAAGTTTAAATAACTTAAAATGCCCAAAGGTCCAACCCTCTGCACCCTTCATCACCAACACTGCCCTCAGTGGCAGTTAGTGAGAAGTCCACTCCAGGCACAGCAGAAATGCCCCGCCCTTGGGAGTTCACATTCTGGGCTATTTGTATTAACCCAAACCAGTAGCAAACCTTATCTTGAAGGCTTAGGTAAGACTAAAACTTTACACAGCACTGTATTATTTGCAAAGAAGGCCCCGACTCATTACTTATGGAAGGCAGTCAAGTCAGGCAACACATCCATTCACACAGTGACTTCCAATTTTGTGTTTCGTGGCCAGGTGGAAGGGGTTCCATCAGAATATTTGAAAATTATTTGAGGAAGGTTTGCCTCCCTCCCACCTACAATTAAGCTGCATTACATTATATTCTGCTGGCCACTGAGCCTTCTGCAACTCAACGTGAGCATGCATCAAGTTGAAGGTGGGAAATTGACATAATATTAACTTTCTAATTTTTGTGAATTATCTCAAAGAAAACCTCTCAATTAACAAAAGCAAGCCAGCAAGAATCTCAAGTAATTTCTTCTGCTTTCTACTTACAAGAAGATATCTTGGACAGATTCTTCTAAAACCCCACAGACACTTGTTCCCGAAGTACACACTCTCCCTCTGCTTTTAGAATTATGCTCCTGCACACCGCACAAGAACCTGGGTCACAATAAAGCAAGAAGTTTTGTAGTTTGGTGTGATGTACTTAAAAAAATGGAACTATTTACCAGTCTTAAGAGTGTCAACAAGGGCAAAAAGGGGGTGGGGAGGCTGGGGTAGCAATCCTCAGTTAAACAATAAAGTCAGGTACTCAGAGGTCCTCAAGCCCAAAATAGGCAGATGGGCTGGGATCCACCACAAGCACCTGCCCCCTTTTCATAGGGTGGTCCTGTCCTTGGGAGCCACTACACAGGGCAAATGCAGCCCTGGGACAAGTGCTCCTGGGTGGGATGTAAACAGCACAGGGATGTGACTCTCCCAGGCCAGAATTTTAAGAATAGAGTGTGTTTTCTCCAGCCTTTCCTTTCCCAGGCTAAGGCCTCTGAGGCTTAGGGGATGGCAGGGCACAGATGGCGGCCACCAGCACCGGAGTCGCATGGGGCGGGGAGGGAGCTGTGGGAGGCCCGGCAGCACCCACGCTGTACCGTGGGCACGAGCAAGAGTTCCGCTCGATGGTGTCAATGCCCAAGTATTGGGGTTCTTTATCACACAGTTCATGTCTCCTAATCAATACACCAAACGTTCAAATGAAACATTTACTAAAATTTACTTTAAAAGGTTCATTTCTATTGCTTGTAGGTTAAAGATTAAAAAGTCATAACAACCATGATCCCAAAAAATACTCTTAGGGACAGGAATAAATTAACATTAAAAATTTCTTTCCAGTATCTAATGAGATGAACAAAATATAGTATAAAATCAACTGCTCCCAAAACAATCAACTGCACCAAAGAAATGGGGAAAAGCTAACGCAACGAACTTTAAAAATCAGCTGCTTAAGAATGACAGTAGAGCAGACACGGGAAGGCCCAGACTCTAACCGGTACCTTCCCCCACCCCACAGGAGCCATGCTTATACATTAGCAAATTCCTGTGGACTCAAACTAATGGCCCCAAATCAGGACAAGAGCACATTGGTTAGGAATGCATAATTTTTCTTCTTTCCAAGGAGCTACAGAAACTATTAATAAGAAACTAAAGAAAAAGGGAAACCTGAACCACAGGGCTGACTCCCAGATAGGAACAGCACCCCATCACTGCACAGAAAAGCATGACACCTGCATGTGACACCCACAGAAATACACCCTGTGGGGAACACTTAGAAGACAACTAGTGCCCAGATCTTGACTCTAATACCGCTTCCAACGAAAGGAGAAATGGCTTGCTCTAGGACTAGGCAGCAAACATACAAGATGAGTGACCCTGGAGGGTCTGATGGTGCCAGAAAGTGCGGTAGTGCTCAGACCAAAAATAATCACACAATGTTGGGGTCGAGGGTGGGGATGTCAAAGACCACGGGAGCCCCCTGAAAGTGCTCCCAATGGCCAAAGTTAGAACAACTTGAGAAACAAAATAAAGTATTGGGTTGGCCAGAAAGTTTGTTTTTTTCCCATAAGATGGCTCTAATAGCACTTAATTGTCTTTAACTTCACTTGAAACAATTTTGTTAGACTGTACTGTGACAGTTGTCACATCAGTGTGCATTATATAAAAAAATTATCAAAATTGATGAATTTTCAAGTATCCATTTTAATATTGAAGATGGAATAAAATAAGCAACATTTTTGCCATATTATGCTTTATTATTTCAAGGAAGGTAAAAAACACAACTAAAAAAAGATTTGCAGTATACAGAGAAGGTACTGTGACTGATCAAACGTGTCAAAAGTGGTTTGCGAAGTTCAGTGCTGGAGATTTCTCACTGGACGATGCTCTGCAGTCAGGTAAACCAAGTTGAAGTTGATAGCGATCGAATCAAGACATGAACTGAGAACGTTACACCATGTGTGACACAGCCAACATACTCAAAACTTCCAAATCAATAAAGTTATTGGTAAAAATGAAAAATGTGTCTTTTATTTTACAGAAACAACTACACAAACTTTTTGGCCAACCCAATAGTACATATGCCTTTCAACTTTTGATGGGATTATATCCCAATAAAACCACTGATCAAAAATATCGTTCAGTCAAAAATGCATTTAACATACCTAATCTACCGAACATATAGCTTAGCCCAGTCCGCCTTCAACGTGCTCAGAACACTCACATTAGCCTGCAGTGGGCAAATCATCTAACACAATCAATACACCACCGTGTATCAGTTGTTGACCCTGGTGACTGAGCAGGTGGCTGGGACCGGCAGCTTGCTGCTACTGCCCAGCATCACCAGAGTATCGTATTGCATATCACTAGCCCAGGAAAACAGCAGAGTTCAAAATTCTAAGTATGGTTTCTACTGAATATATATCGCTTTTTCACCATTGTAAAGTTGAAAAATCTTAAGTTGAACCATTATAAGTTGAGGCTTATCTGTATTGGTTTTCTAACCCAAAGCATAAAATAAATACCCATTTATAAATGACTGACTAAATTAATAAATGGGGAAGAAAAGACAAACTTCCCACAACAGAGTGTGTATAGATGCTCTCCCTTCCAGGAGACACAGTGTGACTCCCCACTTCATAAGTAGGGACTGAGCTTAATGACATCCTTCCAAAGAGCACGGCTGAAAAGGGTGGGGGACAACAGCAGACGCACAGTGGAGAAACGTGACCCTACTCCGCAGCCCAGCGACGCACGTCACACCCACAGCAACAGTCAAGGTAACGACACACACCCTCAATAAGATGCAACCAGAAAGGCATTTCACCGCTATGGTCTTCCTTGCGAAAACCCACAATCCAAGTCTAATCATGAGAAAAGCATCAGACAAATTCCAATTGAGGGACATTCTATAAAACATCTGACCAGCACTCCTCAAAAAGTTGTAAGAAAAAAAGCCAAAAAAACTATCAAGACATGGCACCTAATTGTCATGTGGTCCTTCTAAGGGGTGTTGTGAAAAATGTTATGCTAATGTATTCCAGAAGTTAGATGTAAAGGGAAAACCCCTTGAGAGATACAAATTAAACAACACTGACTCAAGAGGGTCAACATTGATTAAAGTTCTGTATTTATTAAAGAAATTGAATTCATAAGTAAAATCTAAGCACAAATAGCTTCACTGGCAAATCCTGTCAAATAGTTAAAGGAGAAATAAAACTACAGAAACACATCCGGAAAATAGCCAATAAAGGACAACTTCCAGCTCACTTTTTGAGGCTAGTATTAACCTGGTAACAAAACAAATAGGTCAAAAAAGAAAACTACAGATTAATATACCCCATAAACATAAAGACAAAACCCTTAACTAAACATCAGCAACTCAACCCGAAAATATATAAAAAGAGTAATACACCATGATTAAGTCAGATTTATTTTAACAGAAATGCAAGGGTAGTCTAGCATTCAAAATCAATTAGCATAATTCAGTATAACAGGAGAATCAAGAAGGAAAAGCATAAGATCATCTCAAGCAGATACATTAAGAGCATGTGAAAAGTCATCACCTGCTCATGATAGGTATCACAAAAAATAATAACATAACTTTCATGAAATCAGAAATAGAAGGGAACTTCTTCGACCTGACAAAGAACATCTATGAAAAATTAACAACTAACATCACACTTAATGGTGAAAGATGAGATGCTTTCACTCAAAGATCAGATATAGGGCAAAAATATAAAAAAGAATACACTGAAATAGAGGCTAGCCAGTGCAACAAAGTAAGAAAAGATAGAGAAATTGATAGAAAATAAAACATGTTATTTAAAAACAATGTGACTGCACACATTTTTAAAATCCCTACAGAAAAGCTCTTAAAATAAGTGAATTTAACAATGATACAGAACAATGGTCAGTATAGAAAAACCTATTATGTTTCTATATACTACCAAGGAACAACTTGACAGTGAAATTTAAAATACAGTATCATTTATGATGGCACCTAAAAATACTTAGAAGTACTTAGAGATAATCTAACAATGTATAAAAGTCGTACACTGAAACTGCCTGACACTGCTGCAGAAATTAAAGCCCTCCATAAGGGGAGAGCTGTACTGTGTTCACCAATCAGAAGACTCCATGGTGTTAAGAGGGCAATTCTCCAAATTAATCTACAAACTCAACTCAATCCCAGTCACCAAGGTATGAGTTATTCTAAAACTCAGAGTACAACAAATTATTAGAATATGCACAATTTATTACCATATTTGACTGTATTTATTATCTGTTTTACAAGACTGTATTTGAGTCATCAGAGTATGTGAATGATTCCCTAAATTGCATGTGTGTAAACTACTTGTATTCTTTGGTTAGTACTCAGCCCTGACATGTACAGGGAATCCCAACAAAGTCATCAAAAGTCTGCAGGTGTGTGAAATAGTGTAGACCAATCGAGAATAGAGACCATATGTATACAAAATTAAATAGGAACATCAAAAATTCAAAATTGGTAAGGAAAGAATTAAACAAGACCTTTATGGCTGAGACCAAACCATTCCATCACAATTCAAACAACCTCAGACCTCTCTCTACCCACAAGTCATGAGGGCTCAAAAGACTAGAATAGTCCTCTGCAAATATCCATCAACATTTAAAACCAAAGACCCTTTGGGAAGCAAAACAGACCCAGCAAACCAGCATACTAAAGGAAATTTATATAATTTCTTGATAAAATACTTCAATTTTCTGTGGATCAATAATCAGTTTAGAGGGGGAAAAAATTTCCCCTCCATATGTCTCACATGATACATCTCTCTATAAGAAAAACTTTAAAAGAAATCACTTTTTTACTTTTAGAGAATTATAAAGAAGCCTCTGATTTATTACAACTTTTAAAATTGTAGAAACACACTAAAGTTGCAAAACAAGTTTAAGCTTTTAAAAATAAAAATCTCAGTGAAAATAAATTTCAATTAAAAAAATACCTGTGCATACAAAAAATAAAAATAGCAAAATAGAAATCTATTGCTTTGAAAAATGAGAAACAAACATCTTCCAAGTTAGTCAATATGTTCAGTTAACGAAAACAAACCCCAAACCTCTGGGTCTCGAGCTGCGATCTGACTTATCAGATGGTCTGTTTCTACAAGGTCCCACTGGACGAGCAGCTATTCTGTCCCATTATCCATGGCCCACCACCACACGGCAGGCCGTCATGCTGGCATTCCAGAGCAGCCATCAGCTAGGAAAGCACCCATATCAGGCCAACACCAGGCTCAGCTATGTCCTACTTACTGTGCCCTAGTACTGCGCTTTCCTCAAATGACTATGTCAAAACTCAAAAACATGCAAAAAATGGGTTTTCACACTGATCTATAGTATAAATGCCCCGTCCATACACTTCATCCTGGCAGTCCCAGCAGGACATTTAAAGAATGAACTGCCCTGGCTGGTGTGGCTCAGTGGATTGAGTGCCAACTTGTGAACCAAAGGGTAGCTTGGTCCCATTCCCAGTCAGGGCACATGCCTGGGTTTCAGGCTAGGTCCCTAGCAGGGGGCACTCAAGAGGCAATCACACATTGATGTTTCCCTCCCTCTCTTTCTCCCTCCCTTCCCCTCTCTCTAAAAATAAATAAACAAAATCTTTAAAAATAAATAAATAAAGGAGGAGCCTAGCCCACTCTACACAGACTTTCCCAGTACTAATGCAAAACAGCTTTAGAGTTAAAACTTCAAGTCACTACTTCTGGAAATACAATGACCAAATCCAAATTATTGGCTCACTTGCAAATAAGAAAAAAGCACCTACCTAAAAGAATTCAAGTCCATGTTTCTACTCCCCAAGTAGAACACCATTGTTGGATGAGACTCCACCCAACTGACCTCACATTTTTACTACAATGACTAAGCTTTAGCACCAAAGAAAAAGATTTTTCTTTCTTTCTTGAATTTATTTAAAGAATCTCATTCAGGTATGGGACTGAAAATCGGGATCCAAAATTCCAGTTGAGGTTGGCAGCAGTCCACTGCCTTCTGTGCTCCAGGAATTAAAGAGAATAACGCCCAGAACTGATAGCATGGTCTACTCCAGGCCAGTTTTAATTAGGAATAACCAACAGGTGAGTGGATTCTGGTATGCAGAGCTGATTCAAAGCAGGGCCCCACAGTTGAGAGGCTGCACCAGCCCCTTGCAGATGAGGCTGGCTCTGGACCACATGCAGCCTCTTCAAGGGGAAGGGAGAGTGGTATATCAGCGAACAGCTTGTCACCCACTATCCAAAGACCTCGTTGTAACGGAAAAGACCTTTACGATGTCAGCATTTAGGATGTACTCAGAATCCTCAACAAATCATTCACAACACATTCAGGTGAGTCTAAGGAACCTTAAGTAATTTTTAAAAGCATACTACTTGGATATAAAATAATTTAGGATTTATATAGTTCTAATCTTTATTTCTCCTTTTTAAATTCCACTACCCACACTTAAAACATACAATTCTCATTTACTTATGTGTTTACAAGTTAGGAACTTTCTAATTTAAATATTCATTTTTTATTGATACACTGGGATTAAATTCTTATCCTTTAATTCTCCCCAAAATTTCTTATTAATAGCTTTCAACTGTTGGCAATTTTTTTTTCTCATTTTCAGAACTTACCCAGAGAGAAATGCCAGATTTAGTATCTTCTTTAAAAATCATTCACATACCTGGCTGGTGTAGCTCAATGGATTGAGCGCGGGCTGGGAACCAAAGGGTCCCGGTTCGATTCCCAGTCAGGGCACATGCCTGGGTTGCAGGCCAGGTCCCCAGTGAGGGCCATGTGAGGAGCAACCATACATTGCTGTTTCTCTCCCTCTCTGTCTCCCTCCCTTCCCCTCTCTCTAAAAATAAAATCTTTAAAATTAAAAAAAAAAAAAATCATTCACATGCATCCTATTTAAAACTATGCCTATGAGAAAATGGAAGAATATTTTTCCTTCTAATGATTAACCTTACATTAACCTTTATTACTAATAGTTGTATTAATAATATTAATAAACCTTGTTCCAATATACAATAAGTGTTTTCTATAATAGGTTGATTTTATCTCAACAATACAATTCTTTAAAACCAGAAAACCTAACTAGATTATACATCTGAATTAGTATAAGAACCCTTAACTTTACCACACAGAGAACACCATGGCAAGTCTGAGAGTGATAAAACCCTTCCCCCACAGAGGGAAACTCGGCGACAGTCCCGGCCAGGAAAGCTGCCCAGGGTCCTTCCCACAGCCCTCAACCACAGCGATGCAAAGAAAGCCAGAGAGAGATGGCCCCCTGCAGCCTGGAAACGCCTTTACCCAAGCAAGCAGCTCCGTTGTCGAATAACTCAAAACCCAAAGGACCATGGTGCACCGGTCAACTTCAGCAGATTGGTGCCGACCTCTCTCTCACACACCTGCACGAGTGAGCATGGCAGTTCTGTCATGAGAACAGCGAGAGAAACATGGGCTCCAGCGCTAGCCTAAGTCACCTTTTTCTGCTCTTTTTAAAGCTGATGAAAGTAGAAACTAGAAATCAACACAACTATATGACTTGGCCCAGGACATCCCAGCAGTTTCAAACCAGGGTGATTTGTGATGGGCAGAGGCCTGTTCTCCCAACACACCCCTCCTGACACAGAAGGAACTCCAAAACAAGTCACCCTGGAGGTCCAGACCACAGCTGCAACAGCTCTTCAGTCCCTGGGCACTGACCCTTGACCACCTGACCTGGTGGAAGCATCACAAATAACTGAAGGTGGAATACGAAAAGACAGATTTTGTCAGCATTTTCCCTCATTCTTCTAATGGGAGAGGTAACCATGATTACCTCTTCCGAACACAGGTAAAGAAGTGACACCCAACCAAGGGAGGCTGTCCTTGGAATACTCAAGCTTCTTAGTAAAGAACAGGAAGCATGTCATTCATTCTTTTCTCACCCCTTAGAGCAATGGAGGGGCTGGGGCTGGGGGCGGAGTAGTGCTGAAATCCAATGGGACACATCTGGTTATCAGAATTAAGGGATACCACTGAGATTTAGTGGGTATTGGCCAAAAAGGTTAAGACATCCTTCAAGGCATGAAACAGTCTCAACTAACAAAAAAACTTCCTCCACAAAGTTCAAACATCCCACACATTCATATTAGTAAAAAACATGCTTCTAGCTCTCTGACCCCAGAATCTTACTCCATTCTACATTTATACACAAAATATTTTTAGATAGTTGTAAAATTTGAATTTTCCAGGAATTTAAGTATTGTGCAAGTCTAGAAAAAACTTATACTTTGTTTTGAGACTTCAGCAAAATTGCTCATCATTTTAAATATTCCATCACCAAATAGTGTGAGTCACCAACTAGGACTCAACATGGGAGGTTTGGGCATTTGGCCTATTCACCGCCTCCTTATGTATCTAATCCAACCATTTACATATTGAAATACATGTTATTTTACTATGCACTACTATCCTTCTGTTTCTCCTTCCCTTACACTAAAGGCACTATATTCATGTTGTAACTATAATTTATATTGTCTAAACATTGGGTTCTAGAGAAAGAGGGCATTACAAAAAAATCATTCTTAAAAAAAAAGCATTGGGTCTCATAGGTTGGAGACTCACTGTCTGCCCAGAGGACATGCTCAACAAATGTTTGCCAGGAGTAAACGCACCAGTGATCTGTTAGGACAAAACATAAACGAGGGCAAAAGGCCCCATCTCACAGCCACAACAGGGACTGCCCCAGGTTCCCCTGGGGGAAGGAGATCCGCAGAGTCCTTGACCCCCAGCTGGAGATGAAGTTTAAGGGTATGCGGTGTTTCAAACACACCAGAACATTTTTCATAGTTAAAGGAGGTGCTTCGAATTATGCCCACCCAGCAGGCGTCCTCCACAGCTATCCCAGACAAACCAGGACAGGTGACTACTTTGAAACTAAGGCATGTTTGTGAGCATCCCAACCAGGAACTCCTCAATCTCACATTCCTCTGAAAGGTCCACAAAGTCCCCAATGCTTCTCCAGTTTCCAGGCACACGGAACCCTGGGCAGGATGGAACCCAGCTGACCCTGGCAGCAAGGCCAGCTGCTGTCCCTCTGTCTCACCGTGGCTCCCACTCCTCTGCATCTACCAGGATGCCACCCACCCACCCCCAGCATGCCATTGCCCTCGCTCCTCACGGACACACAGGGCAAAGGCAGCAGTTGATCCAGAGAACCACAACAGAAGGGCCCTCTGTACAAGCGCTTCAAGCTCTTGTTAAGTACAAAGACAAAAATATGGCTTCTCTGTAGTCAGCTGTGGGAAAGCATAAAAATGCCAAGAGGATGAATGAGACTGCTGCCCAAATCCTGAGTTTTAGTTTGTCTCAGGGGCTCAAGTAGGTGACAGGGTGCTGAGGACTAATGAATATATAAGGATTTTGATCCTAGTAACTCAAGTCCAAAGAGATCAAAGATTTTGAGACATTCTTCCAATCTAACCAGATTCTTCATAAAGTTTCAATTCAAATAGCACATACACTATTACACATCCCACTGAGATAAGGCTCTAAATATTTTTTTAAATCAGCACAATAAAAAACTACAGACATGAATGGAAAGTTTGATATACTCAAGTAAAATTTATAAATACTACTATGGAGAAAAATATCTAAGGATTTGCCATATAGAAAAGAAAGAAAGAGTAAAGAAAGAAGAAAAGGAAGGAAGGAAGGATGGATCTTCAAAGATCTGATGGGTCAATTTCAAAGAAAAGATGAGCCAGCCTGGTTTATGTCAAAAAGAAAATGTGAGAATGACTCCAGGCCGGTCCAGCAGGGCGTCACTGGGCCTAAGTGAGAGAAGTGCTGTGACACCGCTGAGGCAGACGCCCTCGTGTGTAGTGCCACTCAGGTAATGAACCGGGGAGCCTGAGTGAGGAGGTGACCGTGGCCCACTGGTCTGCTCTTACCATCGCACTTTGTTGCATGTCTGCGTCGCGCCGAGAGGGGAGCCTGCCACCATGGGGACTTGGATGGGACTGTGCTGCTTGTTTGTGACCAGATCCAGCTTTTCTTCTAATGATTTACAAGTAGCCTCGAGAGCTTGCAGCTTGGCTTCAATGCTATCCAATCGTAAGCATATTGTCTGGTTAATGGAATACAGGAATGACTGGAAGTGAAAAGAAGAAAAACTTCAGAAAAGGGATATCTTGAACTTTAAGGAGACAGTTGCAAGGAACACCAAATGGCTATTTCTTGATTTGAATTGTGTCTACCCCAATAAGAACAATCTCTGCACTTTAGCTCTTTAGTTTTAAGCCAGAAACATTTGAGTAAACAAGTTCAACCTCTTGTATTTAAAATGTGATTACTTAAATCATGGTTTTACTTCTATTTGTAGTTTTGATCCTTAGTAATGCTTAAGTCCATATAACAAAAATGTATACAGTCTTTAGGATGTTCCTCTATTAATCAGTAAGTTTACACATAAAACTGGTCACATCTTTCTAACTATAAAAATATATTTACTTGCAACATCAAAATAGCATGGAAACCATTGGTCCAGCACATTCACATTATCCCCACTGTCCTGAAGTTGAAATTTGGTAGAAAGGTTATGAACAGCACGTCTGCCACCTAGTGGTTGACATGAAGAGCTGCCTCACACTCGGTTATCATTTCTGAGCCAAGTCCCAATTACTAACTGCAATTGATTCCAATAAGCAGGGTCATGCATGACTCCTGACCCAAGAAATGGATCAAATACACACCCAGCCAGGAGAGCTCTTTACTTCTCACAACTGCCATTCCTGCCATGAGAAGCATGTTTTCAGGTCAGACTTCCACTGTGCAGCAAAGACCCTAGGCTGGTCTCACCAGCTGGTAGAGGGATTCAGAGTGCTAGTTAGGAGCAAGTTCACAAAGCATCCAATAGCTCAATGTAGTGAAAAGGCTGGCTTAAGAGTCAACAGCTAAAAATAATAAATCTCCCTTTCTTTCATTTTTCCCTCTGCTTGTCTGACCCAAGTAAAAAGCTGGCCTCTGACACACTGATAGGACATGCCATCTAACTGCTGGTGACCTACAGCATTAGCTAGGCCTGCTCTCCTAATTGAAAGCAAAAAAGCAAAATTAGAGCAGTATCACATCATGCACGGCATCAAGGCCTGGGAGAGGGAAAAAATGCTTACTCTTAACAGTGCGTTTTCAACAGACTGAGCTTAACTGCTGAAGAAGTTAAATGCCTTAGTCTCACTGCCTGGTAGATACGGCAGTAAGGGGCAGCAATGCGGAAAACAAACCCGCACACTGCCCAAACAACTCACTTTGTCTCAAGCAACCACGACCCCAATGAGACTCATGAGTGCTAACATACAAAGCAAGGGGCTAAACTCCATGTCCTCGCCTCCGCTGACTGCCTTCAGGAGAACAGGATGTTAAAGCAAGTGTGTGACAGGCAGAGACACACACACACACAGTGCAGACACTCCATCACCAAGGATCTGCAAAGAGGTAACATCCATGGTTCACCCTAATGTAAGTCACCATTAGAATCACTCACTGATGCTGAATTTTTGAGACAAAATCCCTTATAACTCCACTATTCTTTATTATTTGAAGACATCAAATATTTGGCTCCTGAATTCTTAAAATACAGTAAAACCGTACTATTTTAATTCTAAATTTAAAATAATCCTGCCTGGGGTTTGGACAAAATGCACTGTTATGTACTAATAAAACAATTATAAAAAAAATAAATAACAACAAAGAAGAGCAGAGAACATATTCTGAGTAAGCCTTTTATATCAAGGGATATTAATCATAAAGTGTCATGTATTCACTGAAGACTTCTGAGCAACTTGGTGAGCGAACTTCTTCCAACAGCACACACATGCGGCAGCACTCGGACCACAGCCCGGGTCTAACTTACTGACAGCAGGACTAGGACTAAGGCTGGCCACTTTCATTTTTCACTTTATACGTTTCTGTTTTGTTTATGCTTATAATAAATGTACCTCTGGTGGTAAAACTGTAACTGCATTTTATTTTAAAATATGATAATTTGGGGCCCTATGCTCAGGGGTTAGAGCACTGGTCTTGTAAAATATGATAATTTGGTGTTACTAATGCAGCCATCTTCTATCCATTAGTTTGAAACAGAAATTTAACGGTGAATACACTTTTAAATCACCTACATTTTTAAGCTTATACTGCTTCCCCTCATTAATGAAATTAAGTTTTGGGGACATGAATGTTTCTAAAAAGACACTTCATATAAATAGAGGGATTACATGAAAAGTTACTATGGTTTTCTTCTCTTTTTGTTTTTTTTCCTTTACTTCCTATACTATGGTTTTCATTTGCATTGCTTTCTTAAACTTTTCACATGTGCTGGTATTTATCTCCATGATTCTGTAAACACTAAACCAAAAAAGTAAACCCCAAAATCCAAAATCACTGACTAACTCACTCAGTGGTTTATAAACCACATCTAGTAAAGTTCAAAATTTAGGTGACTTAAACGGCAGTACAGAAGTCCTTCAGCACAAGTGGAAAATATTAGCCATTCAAACTGTTCTCTTTCCTTATGTCCACAATAGGTCTACAGTTCTATAGGAAAATGCCTCATTTGGCAGCAATCTCAATCTAAATAATGTCGATGCCCCATAATCTTTAAGGGAGAAAAATGGCTTTATGCGCCATGTAGGAGGTTGAACAGTGACTCCCCAAAACGATAAGTCTACATCCTAACCCCCAGAATTTATGCATGTGGTCTTATTTGGAAAAGGGTCTCTGTAGGTAAAATTAAATCAAGGATCTAGAGGTGAGATTTTCCTGGATTAGAATGACATCTAAAGTCAATAATGATGCCCTTGTAAGAAAAGAGAAAGAGCCCCATCCAGTGTGGCTCAAGTGGATGGAGCATGAGCCCCATAAATGGAAAGGTCATGGGTTCGATTCCTGGTCAGGACACATCTAGTTGCAAGTTCCGTCCCCAGTCAGGGCGCATATGAGAGGCAACGAGTCAATGTTTCTCTCTCACCTCAATCTCTCTCTCCCTCTCTCTCCCTCCCTCCCTTCCCCTCTCTCTAAAATCATTAAGCATGTCCTCAGGCGAGGATTAAAAAAAGAGAGAGAAAGTCCTGGCAGATGTGGCTTAGTGGATTGAGTACCAGACTGCAAACCAAAAAGGTCACTGGTTCAATTCCTGGCCAGGGCACATGCCGGGGCTGCAGGCCAGGACCCCAGCTGGGAGTGTGTGAGAGGCAACTGATTGATGTTTCTCTCCCTCTCTTCATCCTTCCCTCCCCCTCCCTCTGAAAATAAATAAATAAAATTTTTTAAAAAGAGAGAGAGAAGAAGGGGAACAGACACTGACACATAGGAAGGAGAGGCCATGTGAGGATGGAGGCAGAGACTTGAGTGATGTGGCCACAAGCCAAGGAACATCTGGTGCCACTAGACGCTGGAAGAGGCAGGAAGGATCCTCCCCCAGAGTCTCTGGAGGACGCACAGCCCTGCCCACACCCTGAGTTCAGACTTCTGGTCTCCAAAGCTGTGAGAGGATAAATTTCTGTTGTTTTAGGCTCCCCAGTTTTTGCCAATTTGTTATGGCAGCCCTAGGAAACTAAGATATCAATAATAAAATACATTAGTATTTTTACCTTTATAGAGGGGTCCTGGCAATTGATCTCTAATCGTTGGCGTTTCAAAGCTGGTTCATCTTCGTCTGTCACTACATGATTCTCCAATACAACTGAAAACCAAAGGCGGAAACAAAAGACTTAAACTTTAATATAAAAAGTTGTATAGACTGTTTTAATATTAAGAGAGTAAACCATCTGACACCTTAAGGTTAAATGAGAAGTGGTACAACCTGTTTCATGGTTTCCTTTTTTATAGTTTTAACTTAAAATTTTCAGACACAACCTACAGAAAGTAGGTTCTCTCCTTAATCTCAAAAAAACCCTGACATACTGGATAAATAAATCCCCTAAAGTGCCACTGAGTTGATCCTAACATCAGAACTACGTGTTACTTATTCAATGTTCTATAGGCTACCCTGTTTGAATTTCAACATAACAAAACCGAATGAATAATAACGATATTCTCACACTTTGAAGTCTTGTCTGTTGCCTACTTCATCACAAATTCAAAACCTTCCTGGCTATTACACTTTCTTAGGTGACGAGCATCAAAACAGTCCCAAACTCAACACACCAAGTCGCACAGCAAGCTATTCCACAGTGCCACTGAAAGCAATGCCTCCCCATCAGCAATTTTCAGCCGATCATGGCTTCCCCACAGATAAGCAACTGCTTTCCTTTCATCTAAAATTAGCTACAAAACAATATTAAAGATAGCACAAAATCAAAGACCAAAACTGTCCACAATCACATCATTTCTGCAAACCACGTTTCTCTGTTCCTGATTGCTTGCCCTAGAGACCTAGTCAATCACTAAACATTTACATATTAGCAATGACAGACAGAATTTCGTATTCAACATTTTTTATTGGACATGATACCATGAGTAATTTTCCCATTTGCTACAGTATTTTTTCCTTCTCATCTCCTTGCCTGAAATCACTAATGCTAACTGCCTGATGTAGTTTTCCTCACCTCTTTCTACAAGTTCACATATGTACACAAACATAGTACACATGTACCAGAGGGCCAAGGCCCTTTTATATCAATAGATCTGCATTTTTCATCTTCACTTAGCAAATGTAATGTGGACAGTCCTCCCAGTAAATAGCTTTAACTCATTTTTTACCAGTGATATCAGTTTGTGAATCTATTTTATAGAAATGAATGTCAGTGTACGACGATATACAAATATACAGATAGAACATGTATGTTATAACACTGTGTCTATATACATGTGCACACAGAAGCGCACTCACTATAGCACTTGTGGGAGAGGGTCCACGTATGGAGAATAAAGTCGGGGGCGTGCACATTTTGGCATGTCATCCATCCTCCTTTCAAATGCATCCTGCGTTACAATCGAGCAGGGTAAACTCGCTGTAGACATACGACGCCTGCCTCGCTTGGACGGTGCTGTCTGAGCACGTCCCAGCTCCTCCCCTCCAGTCCTCCCTATACCCACAACTGTCCAACCACCTCCACTCAAGGAAACCTATCCACCTTTTCTCCACCCAGGCCCACGTGGAGGCTGGAACTAATGCCTGCTCATGCTGACACCAGCAATGGCATAGTGACTACCCCCAAACACAGAGGCCCTCCAGTCCCTCACACAAGGCTGTCTACAGATGTGGACACAGCTCATCCTGCTGACATTTGATTTTTCATCTGCTAAGGGAGGGTTGGGGGCAGGCACAGCGGAAGCCAAATACATGGGTCACTGTGGCCCCGCCTCAATCAAAGCACCTCCACTTCAACAGGCTGTATATGTTGAGGTTCCAAATAGTATCTTAACTTTTTTAAGTGTCAATGCCTTTAAACCTATTGTTACAAAATGACTTATCTCAAAGCTCTTAAGTGTAGAGATACTGCAGAGGCCTATGACTCTAAAACGAATTTTTCATGGTTCCTCAGTAAGAGCAGTAAAATGATCTCCCAGAGGTGACTACTCAAAACTCCCCTGCAGAAACCAGCCAAGGACCAACAATAACAAGGGGCAGCCTGCCTACCTAAGATCTGTGCATCAGACACTATGAATCCCATATGCAGAAGATGCCCCACCCACTTCCACAGAAACAGATGGGAATGAATGTTCATTTAATTAAGTAAAAAAGGGGGAAATCCATGCCTACAAGTGTTTGTGGTTAGTAAAACACAGGTTCCAACCCTGGCTGGTGTAGCTCAGTGGATTGAGCACAGGCTGGGAACCAAAGGGTCCTGGTTCGATTCCCAGTCAGGGCACATGCCTGGGTTGCGGGCCAGGTCCCCAGTGAGGGCCATGTGAGAGGCAACCATACATTGCTGTTTCTCTTCCTCTCTTTCTCCCTCCCTTACCCACTCTCTAAATAAATAAATAAAATCTTAAAAAAAAAAAACCACAGGTTCCAAAAACTTTAGTCACAGTCTATTTACCTCCATAGGGAACCAGTACTTTTACTGGGACTGGAAGGACAAGAACCTTGGCAATCATTATTTGAATCTTTTTAATTTGCTGAATAGACAGCCCTGTGTGCACGGCTCTCTGAGGCCTTCACAGGCAGAAAGCCTGCAATTTCTGAGCCAAAAGAACTCTCAGCACACCTGGCAAATACCATGGTGCATTACACACATTTACACCAGAGAGGTTAAGTGACTTGTCCAGGGCCACACAGCTGATCCCTGTAACTACAGAAAAGACTCCATGCCCCTTGGCAGTATGGAGCACCCCAAGCTGGAAGCAAAGGGCAGCGAAGCACACGTGTAAAAGGAGACGTGTCCATGACAGACGACAGAGGCGTAGGTACCAGGGTTCAGCAATACCATCCCATGGGCTGTGGGACTTCAAGTTTCTTCTCTTCTTTGTCCATTGCTGAATTGCTTTTTATAATTTTGCATGCATAACTTTTAAAATTAGACTAAAGAACTCAGTATTCATTTTAAAGTCATCACAAATAGAATGAGAGGTCTGGTGAAAGTCACACGCAGACAGGTAAATGCCTGGCCAGGGCACATGCCTGGGTTGCATGCTGGGTCCCCAGTTGGGAGTGTGTGAGAGGCAACTGATTGATGTTTCTCTCCCTCTCTTCATCTCTCCCTCCCCCTCCCTCTGAAAATAAATAAATAAAATTTTTTAAAAAGAGGGAGAAAAAGAAGGGGAACAGACACTGACACATTGGAAGGAGAGGCCATGTGAGGATGGAGGCAGAGACTTGAGTGATGTGGCCACAAGCCAAGGAACATCTGGTGCCACTAGACGCTGGAAGAGGCAGGAAGGATCCTCCCCCAGAGTCTCTGGAGGACGCACAGCCCTGCCCACACCCTGAGTTCAGACTTCTGGTCTCCAAAGCTGTGAGTGCAGCTCTATGGTAGATACATACAAAACCAGAACCTAAACGTTTTTGTTTTAAATGGAAATCAGAACAAACTGGAAGGACGTACATGCCTACAATTTAAAAGCAGTCCTATTGCTAGGATTATAAGAAATTTTTGTTTCCTCTACTTGTTTAACTATATTTTTAAATTTCACAAAGGTCATATTTTAGAGATAAGGGAAAAATAATCTCAATCCTAAACCCACTCTGAGTGCAAACGTGTGTAATGCACCATGGTATTTGCCAGGTGCGATGAGAGTTCTTTTGGGTCAGAAATTGCAGGCTTTCTGGCTGTGAAGGCCTTAGAGAGTCCTGCACACAGGTTTTCATTAAACAATCAATGAACTCTAGTTCCCAGTTATTTAAGGAACAGAGATGAAACAAAACAACATTAGAAATGACTTCTCTAAGCCTCCTTTGGACTATAATCTACACAGAGGAGAAATATGTAGGAAGTTAACTATCAGAATTTTAATAATTCTAGCCCTGACCAGGGTGGCTCAGTTGGTTGAGTGTCAGCCTGCAAAGCATACGGCCACAGGTTCAAATCCTAGTCAGGGCACATGCCTGGGTTGCAGGCTGCTCCCCAGCTCGGGTGCTTGTGAGAGGCAACCAAATGATGTTTCTCTCTTTCTCTCTTTCTCCCTACCTTCCCTTCTTGCCAAAAATAAATAAGTAAAATCTTAAGCAATAAAAAAAAAAGGGCCTGGCTGGTGTAGCTCAGTGGATTGAGCGCGGGCTACAAACCAAAGGGTTGCCAGTTCGATTCCCAGTCAGGACACATGCCTGGGTTGTGGGCCAGGTCCCCAGTGGGGGCCATGTGAGAGGCAACCATACATTGATGTTTCTCTCCCTCTCTTTCTCCTTCCCTTCCCCTCTCTTGGAAAATAAATAAATAAAATCTTTAAAAAATAATAAGAAATAAAATTTAAAAAAGTTTTACAGTTCTAAAAATGGTTAAATTTTATGTAACTGGAACATTTTTCTTTTATAACATTACAGTGTGTTTTCTAAAGAAACTGTTGTTCACCTACCAAAATATAAACATGGATATTTTTTAAATTGCTATATATAGTGACAGTGCTGCTTCTTTTTTAAGTTCAATGGTTTCTAAGGTGTAGTGCTAATGAGGTCAAGGCTACAAGCTCTAGCTCTAAACAAACTGATTAGTTTTTACAGAGAAAATTGCAGTTCAATAGCTACACTCACATCCCCAGTTTTGTTCAATGATCTGATAAGCCTCTTGATTTTGCCAGTTAACAGGTGATAGTGCTTCTTATTAAAAAAACAGAATCAGTTTTTAGCTCTCTGAGCACACCATGGCAATAGGCAGGAATAAGCAAGCGCCTTATGAAAGGCGGCAAAAAGGGAGCTAAGAAGAAAGTGGTTGATCCATCTTCTAAAAGAAGATCGGTGTGATGTAAAAGCACCAACTGGGTTCAATATAAGAAATGTTGGAAAAGCACTAGTCACAAGAACTCAAAGGCACCAAAATCACATCTGATGGTCTCAAGGGTTATTTTATTTTATTTTTTTAATACGCACCTGAGGACAAGCTTATTGATTTTAGAGAGAGGGCAAGGAAGGGAGAGAGGGAGAGAAACTTGGATATGAGAGAGAAACATTGATCAGTTGCCTCTCATAGGCGCCCACCAAGGACCAAACCCACAACCCAAGCACGCACCCTGACCAGGAATCAAACCTGCGAACTTTCAGTTTATGGGACAACACTCCAACCAAGTGAGCCACACTAGCTAGGGCAAGGGCTGTGCTTTTGAAGTGAGCCCAGATGATATGCAGAAAGATAGAGTTGCACTGCATTTAGAAAAATGCAAGCTAATTACCAAGGATGTTCAGGGCAAAACTGCCTAATTCCCATGGCATGGATCTTACCCATGACAAAATGTTCTCTGTGGTCAAAAAATGGCAGACCACAATTGAAGCTCGTGTTGATGTCAAAACTACCGATCATTATTTGCTTCATTTATTCTGTGCTGGTTTTACTAAAAAACACATCAGACTTCTGGCCAAGATGGAGGTGTAGGTAGACACGCTGTGCCTCCTCGCACAACCAAAAGAAGGACAACAACAAATTTAAAAACAAAAAACAACCAGAACTGACAGAAAATTGAATTGTATGGAAGTCCGACAACCAAGGAGTTAAAGAAGAAATATTCATCCAGACCAGTAGAAGGGGCAGAGACGAGCAGCTGGGCAGAGAGGACTTCTGGTGAGGCGGTGGCTGGAGGACGGGGCAGGAAAGGCAGCGGCTGGTGGACCCGGCGAGGCAGCAGATTGCGGACCGGACGGACCCACATTTTTGTGCAGAAAAACCAGGAGGAACAACTGGGGAGTGAGACAGACCTCGCAGCCCAGGGCTCTAGCGTAGGGAAATAAAGCCTCAAACCACCAACTGAAAACACCTGTGGGGTTGAGGCAGCAGCAGGAGAAACTCCCAGCTTCACAGGAGAGTTCATTGGAGAGACCCACAGGGTCCTAGAACGTGCACAAACCCACCCACCTGGGCATCAGCACCAGAAGGCCCCAATTTGATTGTGGGAAGTGGGGGAAGTGACTGAAAACCGGCAGAGAACGGAGCTAGAGGCATTGTTCCCTCTCAGACCCCTCCCCACATACAGCGTCACAAGACAACGACGTGGGTTGCCCCATCCTGGTGAACACCTAAGGCTCCACCCCTTACTATGTAACAGGAGCTGACACAAAAAAAATGACCCAAATGAAAGAACAGATCAAAACTCCAGAAAAAATACAACTAAGTGACGAAGAGATAGCCAACCTATCAGATGCACAGTTCAAAACACTGATAATCAGGATGCTCACAGAATTGGCGGAATTTGGTCACAAATTAGCGGAAAAAATGAAGGATACGCTAAAGAAAATGAGAGGAAATATGCAGGGAACCAATGGGGACGGGAAGGAAACTGGGTCTCAGATCAATGGTGTGGACCACAATGAAGAAAAAAAACATTCAACCAGAAAAGAATGAAGAAACAAGAATTCAAAAACGTAAGGAGAGGCTTAGGAACCTCCAGGAATCTGTAAACATCCAAACATCTGGGTCATAGGGATGCCAGAAGGAGAAGAGGAAGACCAAGGGATTGAACATTTATTTGAACAAATAATGAAGGAGAACTTCCCCAATATGGTAAAGGAAATAGACTTCCAGGAAGTCCAGGAAGCTCAGAGTATCCCAAAGAAGTTGGACCCAAAGAGGAACACACCAAGGCACATCATAATGACATTACCTAAGATTAAAAATAAGGAGAGAATCTTAGAAGCAGCAAGAGGAAAGGAGACAGTTGCCTACAAAGGAATTCCCATAAGACTGTCAGCTGGTTTCTCAAAAGAGACCTTGCAGGCAGGAAGGGGCTGGAGAGAAGTATTCCAAGTCATGAAAGGCAAGGACCTACATCCAAGAATACTCTATCCAGCAAAACTCTCATTTAGAATGGAAGGGCAGATAAAGTACTTCTCAAATAAGGTTAAGTTCAAGGAGTTCATCATCACCCAGCCTTTATTATATGAAATGTTAAAGGAATTTATATAAGACATGGAGGGATAGCAACAGAGGAGTGGGAGGGGGAGAGAGGGGGAAAAAGTTCAGAGAATAAGTAGCATAAGGGGTAGGTAGAAAACAGACAGGGGGAGGTTAAGAATAGTATAGGAAATGTAGAAGCCAAAGAACTTATGTGTATGACCCATGGACAAAAACTAAAGGGTGGGGAATGGGGAGGGGAACAAAGGGCGGGAAATGGGACAACTGTAATAGCATAATCAATAAAATATATTTAAAAAATATGAACAGTAAAATGACAACAAACTCACGGTTATTAACAACTGAACCTAAAACAAAAACAAACTAAACAAACAACTAGAACGAGAACAAAATCACAGAAATGGAGATCACATGGAGAGTCATCAGCGGGGGGAGTGGGAGGGGGAAAAGGTACAGAGAAGAAGTAGCATAAATGGTGGGAAGAAAACAGACAGGGGGAGGTTAAGAATAGTATAGGAAGTATAGAAGCCAAAGAACTTGTATGTATGACCCATGGACATGAACTAAAGGGGGGAATGGGGATAGGAGGGGGTATGCAGGGCGGAGTGGAATAAAGGGGGGAAAATGGGACAACTGTAATAGCATAACCAATTAAAAAAAAAAAAACGCATCACATTCAGGAGACCTCCTGTGCTCCGCATCAACAGGTCCACCAAATCCAAAAGATGATGATAAAAATCACAACCTGAGAATTGCAGACAAATTATTTGAAAGAAGTGGTCAATAAACTGACTCCAGATGGCATTGGAAAAGACATAGAAAAGGCCTGCCAGTATTTATCTGCTCCATGGTGCCTAGAAAAGTCAAAATGGTAAAGAAGCCCAAGTATGAACTGGGAAAACTCACAGAGCTTCAGGGTGAAGGCAGAAGTTCCGGGGAAGCTACTGGGGATGAGACGGGCGCTCAGGTTGAATGAGCTGATGGACATGAGCCCCAAGTCCAAGACTAATCTGTTTAAAATCTACACTTTTAACGATGACAATTTTTTTTAAAATCCAATTTGTGAAAAAAATCTAAAGCAAAATAAGGGAGAAATTAAGAATAGTATTCCTGAGAGAATGCCTTCATTTCTTTATGACTATTCATTTAATTCCAAAATTATCTATATTACTCTCCCCTTCCATAAGATACCTAATTTCCAAATGAAGTTTTTTTCAATTAACACAGCAAATAGATCATATAAGATAGATATCATGCTTTCTCATAAAATTTCTGAAAATTCTCTTTTCTATGGGAAAAAATGATTCAGCATTTCAATTCTACTATTCCAGAAAGAAAAATGGGCAAAAGACATTCAGTAACTTAATTATGTGTACTTGCGACTTCAAACTTAACAGAAATATAAAACACATAAAACTTTAAGGTGGGGAAAAAAAGGAGGAAACTTACTAAGAAATCTTTTTATAAAGTAAAAACGTAGACGAAGATTTTTCATAGGTGAAGTTCTTGAAATTTAGGGTCTTCTTAAAACAAACATTTAGTTAAGTTTTCAAAGTAGAGGTACACCTTTAACATCATTGAGAAAAATCACCAGCCTTCGCGAAAGTATAGGGAAAAAGTTCTCACTCAGCTGATGTAAGAGTGACTTTAGTAAAACATTTCTGGGAAGTCTGTCAGAGTCTTATCAAAACTGTGAACATACAAAGCAATTCTACTTCTGGAAACTTAACATAAAAAAATATCTGCCAAGATATATATGCAGGAATCTTTATTGCAGGGGATTATATGAAAGAAAAACAGTGCAAAAAATGAAATGCTATCCACAAGGGGAAATTTCAAGAAACAGGGGGACACCTATAAATGGAATATCATACAGTTGTCAAAAAAAACTTCAGTCATTCTGTACATAGCAACACAGTAAGATTTCCATGACCCGAGACAATAGTGAACTTTAGGAGGGGTAACTGTACAGAAGGAAGTTGTCATAGGAGCCCCTATGGGTGGGGTGGGAAGAGGGAGAGAGAGACTGTCAGTACCTGTGCCCATCAGAAGAGGGAAGAGTGGACAAGGTGCTGGAGGGCTACCCTTCAGGAAACGGATCTTTCACACAGAGTGTGCATCACTCTTTCTCTTGCTTTCTTTAAAAGATCAAAGACAACTTCTGGAAGAGGTTTTGGATGTTTAAAGCACAGAGAATAAAGTCTATTTACTCTCCCACAGTTCTGTACCTGGGTGATGGGGACTCAGATCTTCTACTGCAATCTGCACCACATCCGCCAGATCCTGTTCTGACATCATCCAGAACGAGAGGAGAGGGGCCAGTCAATGAGGAAGAAGCAAACTCACACAGGACCAGGACTCTGCCACCTACAAAACAAACACAACGGCAGAGAGGAGGGAGATTAACGGTCGTGACCTGTGAATTAAAACTGCTAACCATGTATATTCAAGAGGACATCAGACAGTTTTTAATATAGTTCTTCTTGCCCCAAACCACCAAAAGATTAGTGTTCTTTGAGAATTGAGAAAGAGCCCCAAAACTGTTCATTTTGTCTGTTCTTAACCACTAGACTAGCCCCTACCTGAGAGCCTCTCACTTTGACAATCCATTCCACGCCACCTCCAAAGTCACCTTCCTAAAATGGTTTGAACATGTCATCCCCTAGCCAAATCTCCAGCGGTCCCCTACTGCCCACAAAACGCGGCCCATCCTCCACCTGCTCCCCATGGGGTCTCAGCTCCTGCTATACAAACCACACCCTAGAAAACCATCGCACTGTTGTCTCCACAGTGACATACCTCTCACTCCCAAATTCCACCCGAATGACCCCTTCAGCCAAGCCTATGCCCATACTCCATTTCTGCTACTCAAAACCGCCCAACCCCTAAGTTCCTCTGTTTTGCTTCCCCTCGGCTTGCAGCACAAACCTGAACTGCAGCACAGCCCCACTGCTGTGCCCGGGAGCACCGCCATCCTGTCCACACTGCACCTTCCAGGGCTGGGCCACCTCTGCTGTGAGCTGTCATCCCTGAGCCTAGCACTGTGTCTGGAACAGAGTCAGTTACTTTCTTCCTGCTCCTGAAACACTGTGATTAGGCCTAGAGAGATCTTATTTCCCGAAACAAAAATGAGGCCATGTCATTCCAAATAAAACCTATCAACCAGGGATCTAAATTTAGTACTGGAAAACAGGATGCCCTGAAGAACTCAGGAATCAATGTCATCATAATATTTTTATCATATTATACTTTATTTTATTTATAAATAAATATTTATAAAATAAATTATTTACACATCTTTCTCCACCCAGACAACACGCTCCCCAAGGGCAGAAACCATGCACTCAACCCTGCAGCACAGCTCCTTCCACAAGCACTTAGGGTCCCTAGTCACAGCCCGTGTGGGGCAGGGAGATGACTGAAACTTTTCAGATAATCTAGTTTCCAGTCGGAATCTCCTGACAGCTTCTTTTAATGGTAAATTCACAAGTTGCACACGTGTTCTTAAATCCTGTAAATAATGTGGTTCCTTTTCTCTTTTATCCAGATTTAAATTCCACAGCTTAAACAGCAGCAGCTCCAGAATTTCCTAGGAAAGACAACGTGTAGGAGGAACTAATCTCTCTTAAATCTTCCTTCATAGAGTGAATGTAACTTTTTTACATAAACATCTGATCAAAGGTATGATCATTAAAATGGCAATGGTGTTTTTATTCTCAGATTATACAATTCACACAAGACTGAATGAGATGAGACAGCATCAACTGTCCTTAACAAAGAAGAGACTTCTTATAAACAATCTGGATGGGAAACAAAGGACCTCAGAACCACTTTGACTGAACCCTTGAATAGTCCACCTAGGGAAAGATGGCACTAACAAAGACTTTTAATGTCCCCAAATC
>PVJI01019840.1:0-30195 GCA_004026765.1 Micronycteris hirsuta
CTGAGAATCATATCAATGATTTGGAACATAAGGAAGCAAAAACCAAACAATCAGAACAACAAGAAGAAAAGACACTTAAAAAAATGAGGATATTATAGACAGCTTCTGGGACAACTTTAAGAGGTCCAACATTTGCCTCATAGGGACACCATAAGGAGAACAGAAAGAGCAAAATTTGAAAATCTGTCCAAAAAAAATAGTGAAAGAAAATTTCCCTAATTTGGTGATGAAAATTGACATGCAAGTCCAGGAACTGCAGAGAGGGCCAATTATGATGGATGCAAAGAGGTCCCCTTCAAGACATATTGTTATTGAAAGGCCAAAGGTTAATGATAAAGACAGACTGTTAAAAGGAAGAGAAAAGAAGTTAGTTACCAGAAGGTTGCCAGATGAGAGGTGAGAGGGAGAGAATGAGTGAAGAGGTGAGGGCACTAAGCAGTACAAATAGGTACTTACCAAATAGCCACAGGGATATAAAGTATAGTATAGGAAATGGAGTAGCCAAAGGACTTACATGCATGAACCATGGACATGAACAATGGTGGGAGGGTGATGGGTTGGAGAGGGGCAAAGGGGGAAAAATCAGGACCAGTGTAACAGCATAATCAATAAAATATAATTTAAAGGGAATGTTACACTTGAAACCATAAAAATTTAGGAGAAATCATAAGCAGCAAAATCTTCGACATTTCTTATAGCAATATTTCATCAGATAGAGCTCTCCAGACAAGGGAAACAAAAGAAAAAATAAATAAATGAGACTACATCAAACTAAAAAGTTTTTGAACAGGAAAGGAAACCATCAACAAAACAAAAAGACAACTCATGGAATGAGAGAACATATTTGCTGAGACATCTGACAAGGGATTAATATCCAAAATTTATAAGGAATTTACAAAACTTAACACCAAAAAGACAAACAACCCAATTAAAAAGTGGGTAAAGGACCTGAATAGACACTTCGAAGAGGACATACAGATGGCCAATAGACATATAACAAGATGCTCAATGTCATCTAATCATCATAGAAATGCAAATTAAAACCACAATGAGATATCACCTCACAACTGCCAGAATGGAAATCATCAGTAAATCACAACAAACAACAAGCACTGGTGAGGATGGGGAGAAAGGGGAACCCTTTTGCATTGTTGGTGGGAATGCACATTGGTGAAGCCACTATGGAAAGCAGTATGGAGATACCTCAAAAAATTTTAAAAAGGATCTGCCTTTTGACCCAGCAATTCCGCTTCTGGGAATATATCTGAAGGAACCCAAAACAGTAATTCAACAGATCATAAGCAATACGGAAGCAGCCCAAGTGTCCATCAGTAGATAGTGGATAAAAACAACTATGGGGCGGGGACTTCCGGCCAAGATGGAGGCGTCGGTAGACACACTGTGCCTCCTCGAACAACCAAAAGAGGAAAAACAACACTTTAAAAAACAAAGCAAACAACCAGAATGGACAGAAAATCAATCTGAGTGGAAGTCCCACAACCAAGGAGTTAAAGAGGACATGTTCATCCAGACCTGTAAGCAGGGCGGAGCGGGCCGGGTGGAGAGTGCGCGCAGTGAGATGGAAGTTTGTGAAGCAATACAGGCAACGCTGCAGCTGCCTGGAGAGACCCACGGTGGGCATACCTGGACAAAATGCAGCCAACACACTCAGTGAAACTGGGGCCAGCGCACCCAGAGAAGCCCACAGGAACCAGCGGGGCAGAGACTGGTGGACCAGGTGGTCCCTCATTCACATGCAGATAAACTGGGAGAAGGAGCTGGGGAGTGGAGCAGACCCCGCAACCCACCATCAATCGAGGGGGAAAAAAGCCTCAAACCACCCATTGAAAACACCTGTGGGGGTTGAGGTGGCAGCAGAAGCAACTCTCAGCCTCACAGGAGAGCTCATTGAGGGAAAATGACTGGGAGCCATCAGGGAGCGGAGCAAGCATCACTGTTCCCTTCCAGGCCCCACAGGCAGCAGCACAACACAGCAATGAGGTAGGTTGTCTCGCCCTGGTGAACACCTAAGGCTCTGCCCCTTAAAGTAACAGGCGCTCTGAGAGAGGGGAAAAAAAATGGCCCAAATGAAAGAACAGATCAAAACGCCAGAGAAAATACAACTAAGTGATGAAGAGATTGCCAACCTATCAGATGCACAGTTCAAAACACTGGTATTGGTTGAATTCGGTCACAAATTATATGAAGAAATGAAGAATATGCTAAGAGAAGAAATAAGAGGAAATGTACAGAGAACCAATAGTGATGGGAAGGAAACTGGGACTCAAATCAACGGTGTGGACCAGAAGGAAGAAAGAAACATTCAACCAAAAAAGAATGAAGAAACAAGAATTCAAAAAATGAGGAGAGGCTTAGGAACCTCACGGACATCTGTAAACATCCCAACATCCGGGTCATAGTGATGACAGAAGGAGGAGAGGAAGACCAAGGGATTGAAAACTTATTTGAACACATAATGATGGAGAATTTCCCGAAGCTGGTGAAGGAAATAGACTTTCAGGAAGTCCAGGAAGCTCAGAGAGTCCCAAAGAAGTTGGACCCAAAGAGGAACACACCAAGACACATCGTAATTACATTATCCAAGATTAAAAATAAGGACAGAAACTTAGAAACAGCAAGAGAAAAGGAGACAGTTACCTACAAAGGAATTCTAATAAGACTGTCAGCTGATTTCTCAAAAGAGACCTTGCAGGCAAGAAGGGGCTGGAAAGAAGTATTCCAAGTCCTGAAAGGCAAGGACCTACATCCAAGAATACTCTATCCAGCAAAACTTTCATTTAGAATGGAAGGGCAGATGAAGTGCTTCTCAGATAAGGTCAAATTCAAGGAGTTCATCATCATTCAGCCTTTAGTTTATGAAATGTTAAAGGGATTTATATGTCATGGAGGGATATCAACAGGGGAGTGGGGCGGGGAGAGAGGAGGAAAAAGTACAGAGAATAAGTAGCATAAACGGTAGGTAGAAAACAGACAGGGGGAGGTTAAGAATAGCATAGGAAATATAGAAGCCAAAGAACTTATGTGTATGACCCATGGACAAAAACTAAAGGGCAGGGAATGGGGGTGTGCTGGGCAGAGGGGAATAAAGGGGGGAAAATGGGACAACTATAATAGCATAATCAATAAAATATATTAAAAAACAAAACAACTATGGGGTATTTACACAATGGATTACTACTTGGCCATAAAAAAGAAAAAAGTTTTACCCTTTTTGACAGTAGGGATGGACCTGGAGAACATTATGCTAAATGAAAGAAGCCAGTCAGAGAAAGACAAATACCATATGATCTCACTTATATGTGGAATCCAATGAACAAACTGAACTAACAAGCAAAATAGAGACCCATTCATAGAGAGCAGGCTGACAGCTAAGTGGGGGGGATGTTAGGGGGTGTAGGGATTCAGCAAAAAGGGAAAAGGACTCATGGACATGGACAACAGTGTGGTGACTGTGGTGGTGAGGAAATCAAGAGGACTAAACGGTCATGGGGAAAAATACAATAAAAAATAAAAAAAAAATAAAACAGTAAAATCTACATAGTCTTAACATCATTTTTCCCACCATTGTAATACATTTATTTGAAAAGCATGAACTACATTAAACCCCGTATAGCTGCACAGTTATTTGGGCTTCTAGGACATCCTGTTATTGATTTCCATTTTAGTGCATTAGTGTTTATTTTAAACATGCAGAAAAACTCTGTTTGTGTCCTGGCTGCACATTTTTCCTACATTAAGGGTGACTCATAGGACTTTTATTTATCATTTTACGTTGTGTAATTCCTTTTACTGCTTAGTTGGAAAACACTACAAGCTTTTACCACAAAACATTTTCTTGCGCATTGAGACAAAATGCCATGTGCTCTTCTGTAAATAGTGCTGACCCAAGTTCACATTCATTATGGCAAAACTCCACATGTAAATAAGCAAATAGCTTGGCATTTCATCGGTTGTTGCTCCATTTTTTGTTTTGTTTTTTCTTCAGATCACATGGAAATAACAAAGTACACAGTAAATAAATATTTTGATAAATCCTAGGCAATATGATTAAAAATAAAGTAGCTTGGATGGGTGATTGCCTTCAAATAAAAAATGTATTTTTTATGAAATAATGACTGTACATGATAGATACACTGACTCTAACCATCAGCATCATCATCTACTTTCAGTTTTTCTAACTAGATGTACAAATGCACTCAACCATTCATATTTAGAAGTGAATACAGTTTTCAATTAAACAGAGCAAGTGGTACACACATCTACTGCCTTCACTAAAATAAGAATGAGAGAAAATTAAATTTTTTTTCTTACAGGCATAAATCCTAGGAACAAAGAGAATGAAGGAGACAATAGACAATGAGAACAGGCAACAAAATTATGGGTGCTAGTGTAACAGGGTGAAGCCAAGAGGGGGGACCCCAAATGAGGATTTGTAATGGGGTCCAGAACTCAGGGTGTCCAGGAAATATTAAAAATATATATAGGATGTCCTCACCCCCACAAGTCTGAACTGGTGGGGGATGGGACTCCTGGAGCAGGGCCATTCAGAGCTGTTTTGTATAGCAGCAGCTTTGCAGCTAACCTCTGGCCTGGTTATTTAACATATCTATAATCTTTAACTGGTTTTATAGAAATGTTAAATAGCTGTGGCCATGCTTTGAGCCAGGCGGATGGAAGTGACTTCCACCTAAGATGTAACTGGGAGGCAACTCCCCCTGGACACAGCGCCTTCATGAGAGCTTTGAGATGATTGGTTCCATGCCATGGGGCCACACCTGCCAAACATGGCAGCCCAGTAAAGCTGGAAGAATACGGGAGTGCTGGCAGCTGTGGTCAATTGTGGGAGGAGTCGGAAATGGGGCTGCCGAGGAAGATTGGCATGGGGATTTAAATGCAGGCGTGGCAACAATATCAGGAGAGGAACACAGGGCTTTTGGTGAGAGTGGAGAACCGTGCAGCTTTGGGGCTCCCTTTGCCACGCAGCTTAGGAAGCTGGGAAAAGCAAGATGTAGCAGCGATGCAGAGCTCTCTCTTAGCAGTTTGGAAGAATGCAGGGGATATGCTGCGGGAAGGAAGGTCAGGACGATGCGTCTGTGGCAGGAATGATCCCACGGTTTGGGCAGAGGGCAGGATCATGTGGCTTTCGTGTTGCTCCTTTTGCCACAAGGCTTCTGAAGCAGGAGAGACTTTGCCTGGAAGAAAAGGGTTGAAAGGACTCTTGCTGGTGGGCCATGAGAAGGTGCCACATGGTTTTGGATTAACTGGAGATCGTGGTGGTGACACAGCTGATGGTGTCGGAACCGAGGGGCTGCCTAAATCACGGACTTCTACTTCTATTCCTGAGATATGGAACCCTGGACTGGGTAGGGGCGGAAGGAAGGACTGCGTGCATTTGTGGGTATTCTAAAGAACTTTAGTATTTTAAAGACATTAAGTCATTACTCCAAGCCTGTATAACTTTAAAATAAATAATTCCTTTCCTTTTCATGAGTCTCAGGCATTGAGAGACGTCTTTCCTTTGGCAGCAAGCAAAACAAACCTAGTGTGGAGTTGGGGGGGGCCCCCGGAGCACAAGAGGGGGTCCTTTTGGTAACAGTGTTACAGAGCAGGGCCGGGGACACCCAACGATATCCCAACCCCACACCAGGTTCGTTATGCTCACCGCCAATGAAAAGATGTCTCTCAATGCCAGAGACTGGTGAAAAGGAAAGGAATTATTTATTTACAAGTCATACAGGCTTGGAGTAATGACTTAAGGTCTCCTTTAAAATACTAGAGTTCTCTAGAACACCCACAAACACACGCATGGTCCTTCCTCCTCTTCCTTGCCCAGTATCTCAGGAAAAGAAGTAGAAGTCCGTGATTCAGGCAGATCCTCTGTTCCGACACCATCCGCCACGTTGCCACCACGATCTCCAGTTAATTCAAAACTCTGTGCTACCTTCTCATGGCCCACCAGCAAGAGTCCTTTCACCTCTTTTCTTCCAGGCAAAGTCTCTCCTGCTTCCTAGGCCGCGTGGCAAAAGGAGCCACTGAAAGCCACAGGGTTCTCTCCTCTCGCCCAAAAGCCAGCCGTGTGTTCCTCCCTTCCCAGTTACATCTTGTGTTTCCAGGCACTTCCAGCCCTCTGACTCAAAGCAGGGCCGCAGCTATTTAACATATCTATGAAACCAGTTAAAGGTTATAGATATGTTAAATGACCATGCCAGAGGTTAGCTGCGACGCTGCTGCTGTACAAAACAGCTCTCAATGGCCCTGCTCCAGGAGTCCCATCCCCCCCGCCCAGTTCAGACTTATGGGGGTGAGGACATCCTATATATATTTTACTAATATTTCCTGGACACCTTGAGTTCTGGACCCCATTACAAATTCCTGTTTGGCCCACTTCTTGGCTGCACCCTGTTACAACAGTATATCGTTGGGTGCCCCCGCCCTGTTCTGTAACAATGGGAGGGGGAAGGGCCATGTCCATTGACCCCACAGAGACAAAAACAAATGATTGGAAATTGCAAATATGTTATAAAAAAAATTGAAGCAATGCCCCCAAAAGCATAATAAATAAAGAGAAAGTGTTACCGTAAAACAGTCAGTCCTCAGAGTGCCAGAGGAATCTCCACCCATTGGCCAAGGTGGTGGCAGGGGGAAGTTCTTACACTGAGTGCACTGAAAACTAAAGAAATGTGAATGGATAGGACTTCAGGGTGCTAAAAGCTAAAAAGATGAATGGATAGGGTCAGGCGCATGACAAAAACTAGGAAGATAATTAGATTAGGAAAAAGTCCTCCTCTCCCTGTCCCTATGAGAACTGCAGGCTTGAGCAGGAGGATGGAGATGGTCTTTGAGATGGAGTCCACCACTCTCCCAGGTTTTGTGGCACCTCTTTTCCTTTTGCAACAGCACCTACTGTTACAGAGCAAGGGCCGGGGACACCCGACGATACCCCAACCCTGCACCAGGTTCGTTATGCTTGCTGCTAATAGAAAGACATCTCTTAATGCCAGAGACTGGTGAAAAGGAAAGGAATTATTTATTTACAAGTTATACAGGCTTGGAGTAATGACTTAAGGTCTTCTTTAAAACACTAAAGTTCTTTGGAATACCTGTTCTCTAGAATACCCACAAGTGCACACAGTCCTTCCTTCTCCCCTCTGCCCAGTCCAGGGTACCGTATCTCAGGAAAAGAAGTAGAAGTCTGTGATTCAGGCAGCCCCTTGGTTCCAACGCCATTTGCTGTGTCGCCACCGCGATCTTCAGTTAATCTAAAACCATGTGGAACCTTCTCATGGCCCACCAGCAAGAGTCCTTTCACCCCCTTTCTTCTAGGGAAAGTCTCTCCTGCTTCCTAGGCCGCGTGGCAAAGGAAGCCATCCAAAGCCACGTGGTCCTCTCTCTGTGTCTCTCAGGCTGAGGGGTCCCCACTCCTCCAAAGCCTCGTGGTCCAGAGAGCCTCTGTCTCTCAGGCCGAGGGGTCTCTTACTCCAAAGACTTGTGGTCCGGAGCGCTTCTCTCAGGCTGATGGGTCCCTACTCCTCCTGTGCCTCGTGGTGCAGAGAGAGTGTTATGGCTGCCGTGCCTGTGTTTAAACACCTGCACCAATCTTCCTCTGCAGCCCCATTTCTGACTCCTCCTTCAATCAGCTACACCTGCCAGCACTCCATATTCTTCTAGCTTTATTGGGCTGTCATGTTTACTGTGGGCAGGTGTAGCCTCATGGCACAGAGCCAATCATCTCCAAGCTCTCACACAGGCACTGTGTCCAGGGGGAGTTGCCTTCCAGTTACATCTTGGGTGGAAGTCACTCCCATCCCCCTGGCTCAAAACATGTCCACAGCCATTTAACATATCTATGAAACCAGTTAAAGGTTATAGATATGCTAAATAACCATGCCAGAGGTTAGCTGCAAAGCTGCTGCTATACAAAAACAGCTCTGAATGGCCCTGCTCCAGGAGTCCCATCCCCTGCCCCCAGTTCAGACTTGTGGGGGTGAGGACATCCTATATATATTTATAATATTCCCTGGACACCTTGAGTTCTGGACCCTATTATAAATCTCCATTTGGGGTCCCCCTCTCTTGGCTGCACCCTGTTACAATACCTCATGAGTTTGGCTACTTGTGATGACATGCAGCCTAACCTCGGTTGTGGTTAGTAACAGTAGAAGAAAGAGGGTAGGAAGCTAAATCTAGCAGGTCCAATATTCAAATAGTAGGAATTTTGGAAAGAGAAAAGAAAGAAAACGGAGGGGGAGAAATTATCATTAAAAAATGTTCTCAGAATTAAAGAATATGAATCTAGATAGTGAGAGAGACTGTGGGTCTTCAATACAATTGATGAAAAAATTCACATTGAGACGTATCACTGAAATTTGAGAACAGTGGGCATAAGGAGAAGATTCTGAAAATGAAAGAAAGGTGTATCAGTTAGCTTTTGTTGTGTAACACCCAAACTTAGTGACTTAAAATAATCTGTGGGTGGTTTGGTAGTTCTGGTCTGATCTGGATACATGATGGTTGTATGGTCTAAGAAGCCTCTCTCACACGTCTGGGACTTCCTAGGATGTCTGGGACTTCTCTCCACAATCTCTTATCTTCTAGGTAACCAGTTTGGATTTGTTCAGAAGGGTGATGGAAGGGTTCTCAACAGCAAGAGAGGGCCAGCCCAATGTACACACACTTTTCAAACTTCCACTGGCATCATGTTTGTTATTGTCTTTTTTTTTTTAACCAAAAAAAAAGATAGGGCAAAATCACATGAATAAAGCAATGTCATGCAAAAAAGTATAGGAGGGCTCAGGATTGTTCAGAATTATGCCTGGAAAAATGGAAGAGTTCTACAAGATCTACCAACCCTTCCCTTTGCAGTTGCTGGCTGGTGAGTCCAAAGCAGCTTCCTTACTTTTCCAAATATGTTTTAGTCAGTTCATTCCTTGGTCACCATTTTCCAGGAATTTTTAGAATCTGGTCACCATTCAAATGATTATTTCTTCAACATTTTCTCTTTCTGGAATTCCTGTTATTATTGGACGTACTAGATTACGCTCCCCCCTTTTTCAGAGCTTTAATGTCTACTCCCTCTCTCTTTGTCTTTATTTCTAATACTTTTGGGGACATAGCTTTAGTTACTGAATTTTTTAAAAGATTTTATTTATTTATTTTTTAGAGAATGGGGAAGGAAGGGAGAAAGAGAGGGAGAGAAACAGCAATGTATGGTTGCCTCTCACATGGCCCTCACTGGAGACCTGGCCTGCAACCCAGGCATGTGCCCTGATTGGGAATCGAACCGGCGACCCTTTGGTTCCCAGCCTGTGCTCAATCCATTGAGCTACACCAGTCAAGGCTAGTTACTGAATTTTTTATTTGTAATAGTATATTTGCAGTTTCCAAGAATTTGTTTTTTTCTCTGAATGTAATTTTTGCAACATCTTGTTCTTTTTTTTTTCCATACATGAAAGTCACATTGCAAAGGGTATGGACACAGGGAAGAGTGATTTATTATAACAATCTGCCATGCCAATGTAATGTTTCCATAAAGGCAATTGTTACCAAGGTCTTAGCATCTTTGCTTTTAAATATTGTGTTAAACAAAGAAATTTCTACAATTAGCTAAACTCAATCTCTCTGTGAGTATTAGTTAGTGTGATCCGTATTTTTTTCTGTTTATCCCAGTTCTATTTTTGTTTGTTTTTATCTCTGTCTTTTGGATAGAGACTCTATTCATATAATCAGTGACTTTTAACTATTGATAATTAAATGTAAAGCACCACAAAGCTTATTGGAAGCTGTGCATATACATTTAATTAAATATATCTTCCACGTTTCTCAAAATTGATGAGTAAAATGGCCCTATAACAAATAGATCCCCTGGGAATGAAATGCTGTTAAAAGGAAGTTAGCTGTTCTTTCAGAAAATAAAAAGCTCATAAACTTTCTACATCACGTACGGGCAGTGTGATTAATTATGCAGACTACATAGTGATGTCCTTAGGTTCATGTGTGTGTACACTCATGTGCATGCACACATGACTGTGTGAGCAGCTGGCCAAGACAGAAAGAACCTTCTGACTCAGCCTGTTATAACAACAGCGTATCTATATTTGTTTATTTGTATCAGCTGCACAAATGCTATTGGCCTAATATGCCTAAACTAATACTTTTCAATCACACTATAATGTGCATGTGGATCATCTGGTGATTTTGTAAAAATGCTGATTCTGATTCAGCAGTTTGGGGAGGGGCTGAAGTCTCACCAGCCCTCAGGAATTGTGATGTTTGGTGCATGAACTGTGTTATCAGCAGCAAAATTTTACACTGTGAAAAATCTGAAAAGAAATTTGAAATTTGCCAAGAATTATACTCAATATTTTCATGTGCTTATAAAAAAATAGAAGCTATCCAATATCCTATTTAGTTCAATTACATGTTAATATTTACTTCTGATGGTTAGTCTTTGGTAGTTTATTGTTGTTTGCAGTTTTCTTTCTTTAAGTTCATAGTAGATGCCTAAGTCTTTTCTTCATGAGATTGTATATCATTATACTGCCATGAAAAAAGGTGAGTGAGAAAGATGAAATTTAATGAAATTGCAATCTGATATACAAGTTCACTCTCATAATTTGTGGATTTGCCAAAAAATTGGAGCAAGGACATCAAAGACAAAGAAAAACATCTTGCCCTGACTGATGTTGCTCAGTGGGTTGAGCAAACCAAAGGGTCACTGATTTGATTCCAGGTCAGGGCACATGACTGGGTTGAGGGCCAGATCTCCAGTTGGGAGCGTGTAAGAGGCAACCAATCAATGTGTCTCTCCCTCTCTTTCTCACTTTCTTCCCCTTCTCTAAAAACAAATAAACAAACAAATAAGTAAATAAAAATTTTAAAAAAGAGAAAAAGCCCTTATACTCTTTGGTAAGGCAACATACTTTAAGAGTAATCTTGTTAAATGTTACACATGTATATGTAAATATCTAAATACATAAGTGAATGTAATAAAATAAAAAGACATCCTGGCTGGCGTGGCTCAGTGATTGAGTGCCAGCCTGTGAACCAAAAGGTTGCCAGTTCGATTCCCAGTTAGGGTACATGCCTGAGTTGCAGGCCAGGTCTCCAGTTGGGGGTGTGTGAGAGGCAACCAATTGATGTATCTCTGACACATTGATGTTTTCTCATTCATTATCCCTTCCTTCCCCTCTCTCTAAAATTAAGTAAATAAAATCTTTTTTTAAAAATTATTTTATTGTCTTTCAAGCATAGATGTCTGCTTTTACCCCCTACCACTGCCCCCCACCCCAGCCATCCTTACCTCTCTCCCTTGATTCCACCCCCTTTATGCCCTCTTCCCCCCATTATGCCCTCCCACCTCCCCTCTGGTTAGTAAATAAAATCTTTAAAAAAATAAAAAAGAGGAAAAGTTCTTGGAACTATCACTGACTATAACAGTTACACTTTTACTTAAGTAATAATTTCTTTATGGGAAGTGCTACTGGTGAATCTCATGGGAACAAAGATGATTCCTCCATGTCAAAAGTCACCACTGGCTGTGAATGCAGATGATGCTCTTGGCCATTAGAAAATACTGGGACATTACTCCCCATTTAGACATACACACTGACATCACCACCACCACCACTGCCATCACCCTCATCAGCAACAACAGAGTTAAAGGATGGCATTTACTTTATTTTTAATCCTCCTACACTGGGCATCCCACTGTAGGAAAAAGAAGAATATATTTTTCTTAAGCCTTTCAATGCCTTTCTTAAACCTTTAATGCCTTTCTTCAAATTCACAAAACAACTCGCCAGCAGATTATTAACATGAATGGGAAAGTAGGAATAAACAGTAGTAGAAAAATTCCCCAGTTGATTATCTAATGATAGTAACTAATATTTAATGTGTGTATGGTGTATGATACAGTGTTCTAAGACTCCACGGATTAAGTCATGCGTCCTCGTGGCACTCTGGTGAGCCAAGGTACGTGTTTGACAGTGTGCACATGTGTGTTTTTTGAGGATGTAAGCTGTGGATGTCACTTTATTTACACATATAGTCATACGTTTTAACTTTCTAAATCATTTCTAGTTGCTGTGCTAGAGCTGCACTGTCCAATATGGTAGCCACCAGCCACATGGGGCTAATGAGCATTGGAGATGCAGCTAGTGTGATGTGAGATGTGCTGTAAGTGCAAAATGTACACAAGATTTTGAAGACAATTCTAAAAATAAACAACATAGCTCTGGTCAGATGGCTCAGTTGGAGCATTGTTCTGTATACCAAAAAGTTGCAGGCTTGATTCCCAGTCAGGGCACATACCTAAGTTGCAGGTTTGATACTCGGTCAGGGTGCATGTGGGAGGTAACAGATCAATGTTTCTCTTTTATATCAAAGTTTCTCTCTCTCTTTCTCAAATCAAGAAAACATATCCTCAGGTGAGGAGTAAAATAAAAAAGTAAAATACCTCTTTATTATTTTAGATTGATTATTGAAATATTGTATTTGGGATATCATGGGTTAAATAAAATAATTACAGTCGTCCCTCACTATATCGCAGTTCACTTATTGCGGCTTCACTGTATCGCAGGTTTTTAAAAAAATACATATCTAATTCTGTATCGTGGAGTTTTCACTATATTGCAGGATTTTTGCAGTATATAGGTATTTATATAATATTTATGATTATAATTATTTTTGCCTAAAAATTTTAAAACAATATAAAAAATATAAAATTCAAACATATTAAAATAATGTTAAATCAAAATAAAATACAGTATGTATTTCATCAGCAGATCCATTATGGGATCAACGAATCTGCTGTTTGCTACATAAAGAAAGACAAGAAAAATATTAGGTCTACAGCAACAATGACTTTTAACAAGACTGCAAAGAGAGTGGTCACTTCCTGCAATAAGGCCATTGTGAGGACAGAGTCTGCATTGGCCCTGTGGATAAATGACTGCAGGAAGAAGAATATCTCACTGGATACCAACACCATCCAGACAAAACCCAAGAAACTTTATGATAGTTTTGCGGAAAGCACGGACATTCACGATGGTGACAAGGATGAAGACGAGGATGATGATGCAGAAGCAGGACCGTCAAGTGCTTCTCCCACCAGACCAACCCCATTCAGTGCCAGAAAGGACTGGTTTGACAAATTTCAGAGATGCTTTGGGCTCAAGAGTGTTTCTCTGCATGGAAAAGCTTCCTCTGTGGATGTCCACTCACAACCATTGACAGACGAAGACCTGACAGAGATGATGAAGTCAGCAAATGAAGAAGAGGATGAGGAACAAGATGAATTATGGGTTGGAGAAAAGAGGAGGTTGGCCTAACACTCGATCATCTTGCAACTGTGGTCAGAATGGCCAAAGAACTTCAGCGAGTAGCTGAAGAATGGGACCCCCAGATGCTTTGTTCATTGCACTTCGTAAATACAATTTAGAGTGGCATGTCAGTTTATAAAAACCTTCTCACTCAGAAGAAAAAGCAGTGCCAGCAACTCCCCATAAATATGTTCATCACTTGGATGAAGAGATCAGTTACACCTATGCCTTTAGCGGAAATAGACATTATGGCCCAGGGTGAAGATACTGCACCACCTGATGAAGTGCCCGATGAAGTGGTGCCTTCAGAAGAGCTGTAATGCTCTTCCTGGCTGTGCAGTACATTCATCTCATCGTCATCACCTTCATCGCCATCAGTACTGCACAGCTACATAATTCATAATCTTCATCATTCAAGTTGTGTATACTTCACTGGTGAGTCACCCATATAGAATTTTATATGTTGTTAAAATTACATAGGTTTAAGAGTGTAGAAAGTGTTTAAGAGCATATGAAGTGTTTATAGGAGTGTGGGAAAGGTTAATAAGAGAGTGGGAAAGGTTTATAGGAGTGTGGGAAGGGTTTAGAAAGCCTTAAAATATATATAAATAATAAAATAAATATAACGCCGCTGCTTCGTGGATTTTCACCTATTGCGGGGCTCTCTGGAATGTAACTCCCACGATGGGTGAGGGATCCCTGTATTAATATATTACTAAAGTAAAATAAATTATTAGTAATATATCACTAATTTGAACTACTACTAATATATTACTATATTAATGCTTTATATGTTAATATATATACTATATATTACTATATTACTAATATATATTACTAAAATGAACAGATGTATTACTGTTCATTTTACTCATTTTTTTAAAATATGTTTTATTGGCCCTGGCTGGTGTAGCTCAGTGGATTGAGCACAGGCTGTGAACCAAAGTGTCGCTGGTTTGATTCCCAGTCAGGGCACATGCCTGGGTTGCAGGCCAGGTTCCCAGAGGGGCCACGTGAGATGCAACCACACATTGATGTTTCTCCCCATCTCTTTCTCCCTCCCTTCCCTTCTGTCTAAATAAATAAAATCTTTAAAAAAAAAGTTAAAAAATATGTTTTATTGATTATGCTATTACAGTTGTCCCATTTTCCCCCTTTATTCTCCTCTGCCCCGCACGCCCCCCCCATTCCCCACTCTTTAGTTTTTATCCATGGGTCATACACATAAGTTCTTTGGCTTCTACATTTCCTATATTATTCTTAACCTCCCCCTGTCTGTTTTCTACCTACCATTTATGCTACTTATTCTCTGTACTTTTTCCTCCTCTCTCCCCGTCCCACTCCCCTGTTGATATCCCTCCATGTCTTATATAAATCTCTTTATCGTTTTAACATTTCATATAATAAAGGTTGGGTGATGATGAATTCCTTGAACTTGACCTTATCTGAGAAGCACTTTATCTGCCCTTCCATTCTAAATGAAAGTTTTGCTGGATAGAGTATTCTTGGATGTAGGTCCTTGCTTTTCATGATTTGGAATACTTCTTTCCATCCCCTTCTTGCCTGCAAGGTTCTTTTGAGAAATCAGCTGACAGTCTTATGGGAACTCCTTTGTAGGTAACTGTCTCCTTTTCTCTTGCTGTTTCTAAGTTTCTGTCCTTATTTTTAATCTTGGGTAATGTCATTATGATGTGCCTTGGTGTGTTCCTCTTTGGGTCCAACTTCTTTGGGACTCTCTGAGGTTCCTGGACTTCCCAGAAGTCTATTTCCTTCACCAGCTTGGGGAAGTTCTCTTCGATTATTTGTTCAAATAAGTTTTCAATCCGTTGGTCTTCCTTTTCTCCTTCTGTCACCCCTATGACTTGGATGTTGGGATGTTTAAAGATGCCCTGAAGGTTCCTAAGCCTCTCCTCATTTTTTGAATTCTTGTTTCTTCATTCTTTTTTGGTTGAATGTTTCTTTCTTCCTTCTGGTCCACCATTGATTTGAGTTCCAGTTTCCTTCCTATCACTATTGGTTCCCTGTACATTTCCCCTCATTTCTCTTAGCGTATTCTTCATTTTTTTCATGTAATTTGTGACCAAATTCAACCACTCCTGTGAGCATCCTGATTACCAGTGTTTTGAACTGTGCATCTGATAGGTTGGCTATCTCTTCATCACTTAGTTGTATTTTTTATGGCGTTTTGATCTGTTCTTCCATTTGGGCCATTTTTTTTTCCTGAGAGCACCTGTTACTTTAAGGGGCGGAGCCTTAGGTGTTCCCCAGGGTGGGACAACCTATGTCGTTGTGTTGTGATGCTGCCTATGGGGGCAGGGCCTGAGAGGGAACAAAGGCACTTGCTCTGCTCTGCCAGCCCTCAGTCACCTCCCCTGCCAGCCACGAGCAAATCGGGCCCTTCTGTGCTGGTTCCCGGGTGGGTGGGCCCGTGTATTTCCAAGTCCCTGTGCGTCTCTCCAATGAACTCTCCTGTGAGGCTGGGAGTTCCTCCCGCTGGGGCCTCAACCCCCACAGGTGTTTTCAATCAGTGGTTTGGGGCTTTATTCCCCCACAGTGGTGGTTTGTGTGGTCTGCTCTGCTCCTCAGCTTTTTCTCCCAGTTTATCTGTGCGTGAATGAGGGACCGCCCGGTCCACCAGTCCCAGCCTCGCTGGGTCTGGGTTGGCCAGCCGCAGGTCTCTTGGGGCAGTTGCAGTGTTGCCCTCACCGCTCCACAAACCACCATCTAGCCACTTGCTTCCACCCGGCTCCACCCCACTTACTGGTCTGGATGAGTGTGTCTTCTTCAACTCCTTGGTTGTTGGACTTCCATACAGTTTGATTTTCTGTCAGTTCTGGTTGTTTTTTGTTTTTAAATTGTTGTTTTTCCTCTTTTGGTTGTGCAGGGAGGCACAGCGTGTCTATGTACACCCCCATCTTGGCTGGAAGTCCTCTCATTTTTTTCTTTTTTTAAAAATGTAGCTACTAGAAAATTTAAAAATGATCTATGTGCCTAGCTCATATTTAGATAGAACAGCATCATGCTAGAAGTACATATCCCATGGTCTTTTGCCAGTGAATAAGAAAAGATTGAGAACTTACAATTGGTTAGGTGCTAGTGGGCCTAGACAGGTCTTACTACTCCTAGGTGTGTTTCTATTTTATTATCTGTGTGTTGACTTAAAACAGTGGTTCTCGGCCCTGATGTTGCAGGGATCACCTTGGAAGTTTCAGTAAATATGGCAGCCTGGTGCCCATCTGCAGAGTTTGATGGTCTGAGCAGCCTGGACATCGGAAGCTTTAAAAGCCTGTAGGTGATTTGAAGAATTGTCCAAACCTGAGAACCAGATCTAAATAGGAACAATGGACTCAGTCCTGGTTATGGGTGGAGTGGGCAGGCAAGGTTTGCATTGGGGTCTGCCTCAAGCTTTATGTCTCTTGTTGGAATCAGGGAAATGAGTTGGCAAAAGGATATGGCAAAATAGAGCCCCACATTTTGTCAAAGAGCTCTCATTGAAAACTGAGTGAGGGAAAACATGCAATCCAGAGTAAGGGGGGAGAAATGACAGAAAGGGAAGAAATGGAGCTAAATGAGGGGGATTGGGAAGTCACAGCTGAAAAATGCCTCTGTTATGTGAGGTGCTATATCCTGCAGGAAACTGAGAGCTGGTTACAGAGGTGCCAACCCTTCCCTCCCAAAACCTCCATCCTCCACCCCACTGCAGTGGCTTAGAGAGGCGGACCCAGAGAAAGAAACGCAGCCTTGAGCTGAGGCCCAGGTCTGTGGTCCCCTTTGCCCTCCAGGTTGAGCTGAGATGGCTAACTGCAGTAGTTCTAACTTGTTTAGTCAAAGGAAATACTCAGGTTTATTTTCTAACATTTTATTTATTGATTTTAGAGAGAAAGGAAAGGAGAGAGAGAGAGAAATAAACATCAATTTGTTCCACTTATTTATTCATTCATTGGTTGATTCTTATATGTGCCCCGAATGGGGATCAAACCTACGATCTTGGCATATTGGGATGATGCTCTAACCAACTGAGCTACCTGGCCAAGGTTAAGATTCATTTACATAATGATATTCTAAATGTCTACTATGTAGAGAGTCTTAAAATTCAGGCAAAGTTCACTTAGGAATAGTAGTTTATCAGAATCAAGATAAGAAGCTGCTCCCATTCCTCTAACTGCCTCAAGTAAATCACAGCTTCATCATGGAGATTTCCCACAGTGCTGGGGTCTGAGGCAGAAATGGTCACCATTGTATTAAAACTATTGGCTAAACCCTGGCTGGTATGGCTTGGTTGGTTGGAGCATTGTCCTGTAACTGAAGGATTGATGATTTGATTCTCAGTCAGGGCAACATACCCGGGTTTGGGGTTCAATCCCTGGTTGGGGCGTGTATGAGAAGGCAACTGATTGATGTGTTTTTCTCTCTCTCTCAAAAGCTGTGAAAAAAAAGTTCTCTGGTGAATATTAAAGAAAAAACGAAAACTATTGGCCCAGGCTTTTCTGAATAGTTTTTACTTCCAAGGTCTTTCCTGGCAAAGTCAATGTTAATGTGCCAAACGTTTGTGTCAACTGCTATCCATCCTTTGATGTTGGAGAAAAATAGATCTTTCTCAAATAAGAACCTCTTCTCTGAGACAAAACACTAGATATTTTCCTTCTCCTTCCTTCCATCTCTTTTCTTATAATTTTGCAATGTGATACGAGATTTTCATATTCCCAAGTTCATCAGGGTTAACTAAATGACCAACAGTTTTGGTCTCAAGTTCACCATTGTGAATGTGGTCTATCAGATACTGCCAGATGATTAAAATGCCTGTGTCCCAGGTATTGTAACATTTCTCTCAGGTATTGGGGAAGTACCCAGGCAGTGCTAATCAGAGTTCTTGAGACTTCTGGCTGAGATGGAGGCATAGGCAGATACACTTTGCCTCCTCACACAACCAAAAGAAGGACAACAACAAATTTAAAAAACAAAGTAACCAGAACTGCCAGAAAATGTAATTATATGGAAATCCAACAACCGAGGAATTAAAGAAGAAACATTCACCCAGACTGTAGGAGGAGCAGAGACAGGCAGCCAGGGGCAGAGAGGATGCATGACAAGGCACTGCTGGCAGACCAGGTGGTCCCACATTTGTGTGTGGATAAACCAGGAGGAGCAACTAGGGAGTGAGACAGACCAAGCAACCTAGGGTTCCAGCATGGGAAAAGAAAGCCTCAAAACCTCTGGTTGTAAAAACCTGTGGGGGTTGCGGCAGCATGAGAAACTCCCAGCCTCACAGGAGAGTTCATTGGAGAGACCCCCAGGGTCCTAGAGCATACATAAAACCACCCATCCAGGAATCAGCACCAGAAGGGCCCAATTTGCTTGTGGATAGCGGAGGAAGTGACTGAAAACTAGCCAAGAGCTGAGCAAGCGGCATTGTTCCTTCTCTGATCCCTCCCCGACATACAACGCCACAACGCAGTGATCTTGGTTGCCCCACCCTAGCAAATACCTAAGGCTCTACCCATTACAATGTAACAGGCATACTGAGAAAAAAAATGAAAGAACAGATCAAAGCTCCAAAAATAGAACTAAGCAATGAAGAAAGATCCAACCTATCAGATGGAGAGTTCAAAACACTGGTAATCAGGATGCTCACAGAAATGGTTGAGTATGGTTGCAAAACAGAGGAAGAAGTGAAGGCTATGCAAAGTGAAATAAAGCAAAATAAACAGGGAATCGACAGTAAAAGGAAGGAAACTGGGACTCAAATCAATGGTTTTGATCAGTAGGAAGAAATAAATGTTAAACCAGAACAGAATAAAGAAATAAAAATTGAAAAAAATGAGGAGAGGCTTAGGAACCTCCAGGAGAACTTCCCCAATCTGGCAAAGGAAATAGATTTCCAGGAAGTCCAGGAAGCTCAGAGAGGACCCAAGGAAGCACACATTAAACCACATCATGATTACATTACCCAAGATTAAAGAGGAGAGAATCTTAAAAGCGGCAGGAGAAAAGGAGACAGTTACCTACAAAGGAATTCCCATAAAACAATCAGCTGATTTCTCAAAAGAACCTTGCAGGCAAGAAGGGGATGGAAAGAAGCATTCCAAGTCATGAAAGGACAAGGACCTCCATCCAAGATTATTCTATCCAGCAAAGCTATCATGTAGAATGGAAGGGCAGATAAAGTGCTTCCCAGATAAGGCCAAGTTAAAGGACTTCATCATTACCAAGCTCTTATTATATGAAATGTCAAAGGGACTTATCTAAGAAAAAGATGATAAAAAATATGAACAGTAAAATGACAACAAACTCATAACTATCAACAACCAAACCTGAAAAACAAAAACAAAAACAAACTAAGAAACAACTAGAACAGGAACAGAATCACAGAAATGGAGATCACATGGAGAATTATCGGGGCGGGGGCAGGGGATGGGGTAGAATGAGGGAAAAGGTACAGGGAATAAGCAGCATAAACAGTAGGAACAACATAGACAGGGGGAGATTAACAATAGTATGGGAAATGGAGAAGCCAAAGAACTTACGTGTACAACCCGTGGACATGTTCTTGGGGCGGAGGAGTGCCGGTGGGAGGGCAAGTGCAGGGCAGAGGGAAATGAAGGGGAGAAAATGTGGGATAACTGTAATAGCATAATCAATAAAATATACTTAAAAAGATAATCAGAGTTCTCTCTCATTTCAAGTCTCTGAAAGTAACGGAAGATGAGGGTTGCCCAATGAAGGCACAGTTATGAATGAAAGCATTCAAGGTTGGGCATTCTGCCTTTTGTGTTTTCTTATAGATTTCAGTTTTAACTTACACATGACATAAACTACTCAACAGTTTCTATTTCTATTCTGTGTTCCTGTAGGGAATATTTGGCAGTGCATGCAATATTTAAAAAAAAACAAAAACCCTTTCCTCTGGCTGGCATTCAACTTTTATAACATTTTTAGATCTGGAAATACATTTTCCTCTCCCTCTACCAGCATGGATATTTTTATTCTCCCTCTTATTCCTTCCAAACTACACCGAAATCTGTTTCCTGACATTTTGAGAACTGAGAAATGTCTGCGTGGGCAAAAAAAAAGTGAAGACACATGTTATGTTGTAATTTTAGCAGGGAAATATTGCCTAATGACAAAACCAGGGGCTGTCTTATGATGTTTTCTTTGCTCACGCTAACCTTTCCTATTTTGATCTTGCTGTCATTTTCCTAAAGGCTGTTGAGACTGCTTCCCATTCAGATATTGTGGCTTTTTTAAAATCAGCAGAGTATTGATTTCTAAGGATAAGAACACCATTGATGACCTTAATTTGGAGAGTGGGGTGGACCACTATATGGGTTGACTGTCAGTTTTAATTCATTGCAAAAACAAAAAGCAGGCAGTCTGTTCAGCCGTCTTTCTGGTCTTGAAGTATCCATTCTACTGGGTTGGAAAGTTTGTTCAGACACAAGGACTTACAAAGCACATGCTAACTGCCAGACATGGCTCCAAGCACCAGGAATATAACAGCAAAGAAGACCAAGCCTCTTTCCTGCTGATTTTGAAATGGCACTGAACTGTCAGCCAGGGCATTTCAGAGGTTGCAAAGAAGGGGTGGCCTGTCTGCAGGCCCCTTTTGCTTAACTGGGATTATCTCTACGTCCAACTAAGCCAATTAATGTCTAGTTAACACTGGAAATCCCTTCATGTTAGAACACACTTTTCCTTCTGCTCCTTGGTTTTTGCCTCATATTAGTATATAAGCTGCTGACAAAAGGTAAACTTTTCTGTTTCCTCTCTATGGATTATCTAACCACAAACACTGGCTTGGGTTTCAGATTAACATCCCATTATGTAGTGCACACTATGTTCTGCTTCCTAAAGAAGAAAGACAACTAAAGAATATTTCAAAAATTATTTTCACACATGATTATTGTACAGTATTACAATGTATTATGTGCAAAATTCCATTTAAGAATCATTTACAAAAGGAAGTACAATACAGTATGTGCTGAGGGTTCTGGATGTATCACAAAAGCTAACAAAGGAACAAGGTATAAAGCCAATCAAATTAGATGACTACACATCTTTACACAGTACAATGACATGTTTTAGCAACTACCTGTGTTACATTGATACAAGACCCTTATACTTTGTGCATCCCTAACCAGATTTCACAAAACATAAATTTACTTCACCATACATTCTTAAGATTCAAATGGCCTTTTTGGTGCATTTGCAAACTCTTTTCTAAACAGCATCTTATTTAACTCAGTGAAAGTCACAGTAGACATTACTTGGTTTCTGTCCCAGATAATTTGATGCTATTAGTTTTGACTTATGTGGAAAAGAAAAATAAGTGTTATCCTTATTGTTTTTTTCCTCATGGGGTTTTCAAAATTGTTTCCAAGAGCAAATAACGTGAAAAAATTTAGCCAAATCTCACTGCATATTTACAATATTCTTAGCATTAACAGTTCCTTGCATCTCCTTTTCCCACTTCCTTCAAGGAGTCTGAACCTGCAGACTAACTCCTTGGTCCTTCGTTAGAGCCTATTTCTCTCTCGGTCTCTCTCTACATTCATTTCTCTCCTGATCCTCAGCATCACTTGGTTAAACACAAGACAGCAAATATCACTGAGCGTGAACAAGGTAACAGTACATCATATTTCCAAAGGCCAGTGTCAGTAATACGTCACTTTAAGAAACCCAGCAGTCTCTCCCCACAAAGTGGCCGGAACATCCAGTTATAGAAGAGAGACTTGTAAAATGCAATACTCTCAAATCCAGCAAGAGATTTCTTTTTGAATATTAAATGTTAAAATCACATGCATAATTATAGAATATTTTAAAGTTACAAAAATATTTTAAAAACCAATCCTGACAGTTTACCTGCAACTGCTATAAAAAACTTCTATGAAACATATAAAAACACAAAGGCTCTTTGCAAAATTTTTTTTAAAAAAGGAAAAAAAAAAAGGTGAAAGCAGCCATCCAAAAAACTCAGAAGTACCTGACGCACTGCATCGGCCAAACTTGTCAAACACCTGCTGCTGAATTCAAGAGAAGAGCTTGTACCTTAAATGTTTTTCAGCACATATACATACTTGTGAGTCCCCCTAGAACCTGGCTGCAGGTAGGTAGCAAACAATTGTAGGACCCTTGGACCATAAAATGCAATTCTCCATCTCTGAAGGAGAATCCTACTGTTTCATGAACCTCAGCCACCTGGCTTGGGGAATGTGGCTGAAGATGCCCTGCTCAGTCGGCCTGTGGGTGGCTTAGTCACTGAACTGAGGTGACGGCTTTTCAAACACGAGCACGTGGAAGCCAGAAGGCGAGGTTCCTCACGCCCCTTTGAACGCACTGCTGGAAAGTCCCAGGTGTCTTCTATGAAGTGGTGGGGTCTTCTTCCCCATTCTGGACAACGACACCATAAGGATCATTCTTGATGCGTTTGTAGACAAAGTGGAAGATGTGGGGTTGTGGCCGGCTGTGCAGCTCGGCCTTGATTTTTTGAGGGTAAGTGTCCTCTGCCAGCTGCTGCCACGTTTCGTCAACAAAGAGGAAGAGGCTGTACTCCTCAGGGTCCTCTACTTTAAACTTCTCGGCACAGAGCTGACACACATCCTCGGTGGTGACGTATGGTCGCACAAGGAGGGTCTTGCCCGTGCAGCCACTATTGACCTCCTGGAACGCAACTCGAAGGTAATTCTGCAGGTGGAAAGAGAGATGTTGGGGCTGAGTGAGAAGGGGGAAGCAAGACAGAGCAGTGATAAGTGAGCTTGATAAGATGCAAGTGAGAAATCTATCTTGCAAGCCGCTGCAGGCTCTGGCTCCTCAGGATGTATAATGCCAGGACACGAGGCCTCCAAGGACAAGGAAAGAGGCCACGCTGAATTTGGGCTGTAGGGAGAGCACTATATGGACTGAGTGGCTGTATTTTAGTTCATTACAAATATGAGGAACAGGAAATTCATTCGGCTATTCTGATTGTTGAGTGTCCTTCGTAAATCCTGGTTAAGAAATCTTGGTGAAGACTGTGAACTAGATCCAATACTGGGTTTATTCTCAGCTTGAAAAACAGACTAATCAGAAGAGCCTGAACCAAGAGTCAGCAGGAAGAGACGTGTAAAATGTGTAGACACAAGAGTACATACTGTACTCACTCTGGATGCCTTGTCATGAGGCTTAAACAAGGGCAATAATGTTAGGTTAGACCAGAAGATACTGCCAATATTTGACCATTTTTCACCTCTCCAAATGGCAATTTCATGTGGTTTCACCTAATACAAGTGGCTCTGAGTACAATACGGAAAATGTCAGCAGGAGAAAAATGTTGATTCTTCCAAAGGGCTTTGGAGATGGAGGTGAATAAGTGCAAAGTGGTGTTGTAGGGACATAAAAGATGTTTGTAGGCTTGGCACTGTGAATGGCCAGTTGTATGCCACCATGAAATGCAATAAGCCTTGATCTCATGGTGCAAAGCCCAAGGAAGGTATAAAGAATCCTACACTCATACTAGGCTCTCTGAGATTTTGTGAACCTGGGTAACTTCTTCAGTTTCCTCTTCTACAGGAACAGGGTTACCGGATAAAATAGAGAACACACAGTTAAATTTGATTTTTCAGACATAAAAGATGCTCCTCTTCTAAATCTGGAAGCCCTACTCAGGAATGAAGGGAAGTGGTGCTCTCTATCCAGGGTCCCATGTGAGGGTTTACTGGGATGTTAGAAGGGAAATCTCTTTCAAAGGGAAGGACATTGGTAAGAAACTCTGACATTCTTGAATTAGAACTTCTTAGCGAATACACATGCTCCATTTTAGCCAACTCTGTCCTCTCCTATCTCAACCCCCCACCCAATACTTGGCCCAAGCACTTAGCATCCAGTTACTTATTGACTTCTGAAGAGACCTTTGTGAAAGAAGTCTACATTCTTTGCATTTTACCAGCGAAGAAACTGAGGCACAGAGAGGCTAAGCAACTTGCCCAAGGCACTGGCCAACACATCTAGTGAATAGGAGACCCAGCGTTCCAGTGTTCTCACCACTGTGGTGTGCTGCCTCTTCAGGGTGAGGACACTGTGTGTGCGCCTGTGACCCCTGATTTAGGAGTTCCAAGTGGAATTCTGTGTCTGAGTTTTTGTTTTTACACCCAAATGGACTGCTGACAATTCCCCTTATGGGTTATATCCTAAGTTGTACATCTCCTGAGTGTGTGGGGCCAGTGGGAAGGGATGTGGAGAAGGAAGGGGGAACTGTGGCCTCTAGGGTTCTCTAGGTTAGAAGCTCCAGCTGGAGAGAGGGGACAGGAGGGAGGGGTTGGCCATAGGTTGGGAGATGAAGAATGAGCTTTTCTCATTTCTTCTGTTCCTCTCCTCAGAGGGTGTATAGCCTAGGAGTCTCCTTCTGGGACAGGAAATCACAGTATCGCAAGAGTCTGTGTATGCAAAATCCCTAACCCGTGGACAACTCTTCAATAGCCCAAGGGTGCAGCGGAGCACACAGTATTCATCTTGCCTTCCAGATTAATGCACCTGGGAAGGAATTTCTGAGACTACTACTATCTTAGAAAAGAGGCTGATGATCTTGCCTTTGCAGAAGGGCTGACTGTGAACCAAATGTGCCTTTGAGTATTTTCAGAGCACTGAGAAGCACAAAAGGAAAGGAAGGTGAATCTGAATGTGGACATGGACGAATCTGTCCTGCTTAAAAATTCACCCCATGGCACAAAGAAACAAAATACAGTCAGGTTTTATAATTTGATTTGCAACTTTCAAAATAAGACTCAAAGACATTTGCGGGCTTACTCATAATTTCATACTCTTATAAGCAAATCAAGCATTGTTGTGCTGGGTAAAGATTTCTATAGTCCTAATCTGCCTCTCCTCTTTAAGAAACAAGCTCTTTGGGAATCTCATAATCCTGGGCACCAGCTCACAGTCATGGGAAATTCCAGATGGGCACCCATGCAGGACCTGACTGGCTGCCAGAGTTGATGCTGCCAGTGAGATTCTGGGGTCTTCTGTTTTGGGGGAACAGGTAGGAAAAAAGGAAGGGGAGGAGGGAAGGCATTACTGTACCTCTCCCTCTTCTCAGAGACACCAGGTCCCCTGCCGTGCCTGACACTGCTATTTGCACTCACTCTTCTGATGAAATAAAGTACCCACCACCTATGCCAAGAGCTTCCTCCTTGACTTCCTGTCTGCTTAGGTGCTCAGCATCCATGCTGAACATTCTGGAAGAAATCCTGCCTTAATTTGACTTTGTTTCCTTAAGGGCAGCAAAACTTGGGCCAAACACGCTCTTTTCTTCTTTTTTTAAATATATGCAAAACAGAGAAGTGAAACAACAAGGTCAGAGGGTGGTTTAAAAATATCTCTTCCACCAGATGACTTGACAAAGGGAGCATCTCAGTCCTGAGAGCCAGCTCTGCCTTCATGGAGGACAAGGGAAGCAGCACGCCTCCCCCCACCCTTTACCACCATCACCGGCCACATACCTGAAAGTCATCCACTGAGGGGATGGTCCGGTTGGTGGTTCTCCGTTTGTGCCACTGCCTCAGGGTGTCTCTGGTCTCTGAGCTGAGCAGTCTTGCAGCTTGTTCTTCTTGGAAATTCTTTATCAGAGAAAGTGCCCCATAGGCGCTTGTCAAGTAATAGCCTCCTAGAAAGGACAGAAAGAGTGTCCAAGAGTTTCATACTCTGGTGATAAGTGAGAGGACTTATAGAGGTTGTATCTTATATATTCCCCATTTCTCCCACATGCATTTCCTGTGGGACCACAGAAGAACACACCCAGAGCACGTCCTTCATGCCTCCATTTGTCCATTCATGCAGTCATCCCCACAGCTGCACTGGGTGACCCAGGCCCCTGCCAAGGAGGGGGACACCGGCAGCATTGGTCGGTGACGCCCTGTTTTTACCGATGGGATTCCCATTCCAATGGGTGAGACAAACAGAAATCTCTAAATTATTTAAGTGCAATTGTGAAAATGTTTTGCCAGAAAAGGTCAGGCCCTTTTGTTGAGGCCTGATGGAAGTTGGGAGGCATGTGAGGTGGCAAGGTCCACAGCTCTGAGGCCAGAACCATTTACTTTAGCAACAGGAGTCCACACATCTCCTGGCAATTTCTTTGGGGCTTTTTATTTTTAAGGAATGAATATTTTCTAGATTTCAAGTAACGTATATGCTTTGAAAGGACTGCATGATATATGACTGTGTTTGCAATATGGGTTCCTCAAAATTTCTCCCTCCTTATTCCTTTTCCTACCTTTACTTGGGAACTAAGGTGACACGTTTTGGAAAAAGTAATTTATAAGGAAAAGCAAGTAATGTCCCTTTGATGGTACATTTAGTAGTGATTTCTTATGCTTGTAAAGTGTTAAAAGCCTACAATGCTGTGAGATACACAGAAATGTCTTCACAGTTTTGTCCTCAAGTATAATTTGGTGCCTTTTGAGGACTTGCAAGCACTGTGGTATAAAACCACTAGGGGGCGCGCTGATCATTGATTAAAAATTCCCTAATTGGGCATCCACATTTAAAATTGAGAAACAGTTTTTGTCAAAATGTTGTTGAATCTCTACCAGAGCAAAGAGCAGGGGGGTGAGTTTGTAAGAAGTAGAATCTGAGTACCTGCTCTATAGAAGTTTATAAATTTATTAAAGAAAACGAACATGGGTAGTTTACTCATGCAGGAATCAGAAGTAGTTGTGGTTAAATCAGTTTTGTGCCACTTTCACGGCCAAAGTATTTAGCTGCTAATGCAAGATCCTAAACAACTCTTTCTCTTTTCAACAACTGACAACAGTCAAGATGCAACTGGTCTACTATCTGAGAAACAGGCAGAGCCCCCTGTAAATGCCAGTGGACATGTAACTTGAGAAAGAAACACACCTTGTGGTCACTGAGGGAGATCTGGGGGCTATTTTTTTATGGGAGCATCACCTAGGCCACTCCAAGTAATATACTTTTCATGCGCACATTACATGTCAGTCTTTCTGTTTAGAGTTATTTGAATAGTCTAACTGTTCACCAGCCGGGAGTAAGTTCCCCAAGGCAGCTCCACATGTGAATACAAAACTGTGACTAGCTGATTTTTACTAAATATTTGCCTCAAGAACAAATCAGCACACGACTGAATATGAAACATAGTAGTACATTTAAACACTACACTAGAATTTTAGGAGAAATCAATATTGACAAATATTCAAGAAAGAGGTGCTACTATTAAACTGGGGCTTGGGGGGGGGCAGTTACAATCAAGTTTGGGAGGGAGGGTGTTTCCTTTGGATATCAAATTTTAGACTCCATAGCTGTGATCTGCTCAGGTCACTAAAGAGAAAATGCAAAATGCTAGAAGCACAAAACTGACCACATTTTGAAACATGTGGATGCAATTAGAGGAAGGTTTACATTTCAGCAAAACTAAAGCCCTACCACAAGAGCTGTGCACTTAAAAGGGCTGTGCACTTAAACTATGATGCTTTTTCCATAATGAAACTACCTGCTTAAACAGCAGAAAAGAGTTGTGGGCTACTGCCCTGCAAACCAAAGAGCCTGGGGCAGGCTGCAGAGGGCTGGGTCAGTGATGTAGCTCTCTGCTCAGCAGCTTCTTCCTCCTGGTCTGCACAGCTTCAGTTCACTGGAGCACAGGCCTGATCTGTAACCACAGACAGCCCAACTGGCTGTCCTGTTCTCCCCAAGAAGGCAGCCAAGCAGCCTGAGACATAGTTACGTGGAAGCAGGCTTAAGTTTAAGCATGAGCTCACAGGCTGCTCTCTATGTTCACTAGCTGGGCCCTTGTGTTTCTCTCAGGCATGGTTTCTGGATGTGAGGACAGCAACCTGCTCACCTGGGGAAGCAGGGAAAGGTGGCAGGAAATGCCTATCTAGATTCCTCAGGCCACAGGACATAAGCCATGTGTTTGTCTTAAGTGCACATTGTCAGCAACAGAACGGTAATTTTCTGAGTGAAATTGGTATGCCCTTTCCCTAAAGTGCCAAGAGTTTGACATATTTATTACTAGAATTAAACATGACTGAAGCTAAAAAAAATACCCAGATGCATAAAAAATTATAAAAATGATGCAATATATAATAATGATGAGAAGTGTAATAATGATGGCTCATATACTTCTCTTGGTCACTGGACAAATATCCACATGCTTTCCCCACTCCTGCCAAGCCCTGGGCAGAGCAGGGAAGGAAAACCTTAGTGCCTCAGGCTGCAAATAACAGTGAGGGCAGATGAACAGGTGAGAGGTCAAAGGAATGAAAGAGGCTCATTCCCATCTGTTTGGGGTGGGGAGACAGAATGAAAAGATAATCCTCACTAACCCTGAGTCAGCACTAACCCTAGAGAGGTAGAAGCTGCACTTTATGGGCTCCAAGGAGGAGGGCAGACCTGGTAAGAAAGCCAAGTAGTAGGGGACTAAGGAACATGTTGGGGGGGGGGCATACATTGAAGTCCCCTCCAGGGAAAGTACAAGTATGACACATCCCTGGGGAATCCTATCAACTCCTGGACCTTTTAACTCAATCCTGGACTAAAACTCACTGGGGAAAAGAGAAAGAAAGATCTATGCAACAATTCAGAGCTCAGGGTCTAGCTGGGCTCTTATAGGGACACATGAAAATGGATGAACAGGATTCACAATACACAGGCCCTGATTTGTTCTCCTTTAAAAAGACACAGAAACTCACAGAAGAGTCCCAGTTATTTCTGTTCTTCAAGGCTGTGTACCAAGATGACAAACATCTAAATTATTTCCATGATAAAATACCTACTCAACGTGTAAGGAGAAGGAATTTCTGCTAAGACATGTTGGAGTCAGGCAGACACAAGAAGGAAAGTGAATTGCCAAGATAAATTGAAAGCAAAGTGCCCAGATTTTACTCCACAGTTTTTTTTTTAAATTTTAACAACAAGCAGGTACTATTTTTTTTAAAAATGTGTATAGAGAAGGTACACACTTTTTTTTTTTTTAAAGATTTTATTTATTTATTTTCAGAGAGAGGAGAAGGGAGGGAGAAAGAGCAATGTATGGTTGCCTCTCACAGGGCCCTCATTGGGGACCTGGCCCACAACCCAGGCATGTGCCCCTACTGGGAATCGAACTGGGACCTTTTGGTTCCCAGCCCATGCTCAATCCACTGAGCTACACCAGCCGGGGCTATTTTTTAAATAAAAAATAAAATCAATGCTGTTTCATCTTGATAACAAACATTTCCTTAAATGATGAAAACAAAAGACAGGCCTTCATCTGTTTCACAGGTATAACAGCCAGGCATTTCTTCTGACAGTAGAAATATTCTCTAACAAAAGTCTGATTTCAACTTCCTCTTGAAATCAAAGAAACCATTTCTTTTTCAACATAGTATTTATTCTACTGAACATTTTTTAATTGCAATTAACCAATCTCAATAAAGTATAATTATGGCAAGGTTACACTTTCTGTGTTTTTGTGATGTTTCCAAATATCCTACAATAAATATGTATTACTTTTGTAGTTTAAAAAAAGTCAACAACTTTTACATTAAAACTGGACTTAACCTTTAGGACTTTAAGAAAGCTCCCACATAACTGCTGAATGGGAATGGGGTTTTACTTTGGGACATGTTCCTGGAGTTAGATAGAAGTGGTGTATTGCACAACATTGTAAGTGTACTAAATTCTACTGAATCATTCACTTTAAAACAGCTGATTTTGTTATATGAACTTCATCTCAGTAACAAAACCCGAAACCCTCCAAAAGCACCCAGTCCTTCCCACCTTTCGGAAAGCACGTTACCTTCTCCGTGTAACAGCGAAGGATCCAAGAGCTCCATCATGTACTCGATTTCCGTGTCCAGTTCCAGCATGTCACACTGAGCTATGACATAGG
>PVJI01019841.1:0-30158 GCA_004026765.1 Micronycteris hirsuta
GTTTAGGCTTGGCTACAGACGAGGGAGCTTCGGATTCTGGCAGGTCTAGCCCTCATCTTGGGGTGTATGTAGATCAGCTTGTCGTTGCCTGCTGCCATTTAGCCATGAATTGTTCTGCGGACTTTCCTAGCCTTGCTTACATGCTCACTATATAAGGAGGGACCCCCTCCCCAAAGTGGAATTTATTTATTAAAATTGTGTATTTATTCTTACATGTTTAAACTTGAATCACCTTCAAAGTACTCTCCATTTGATGCAATGCACCTGTCGAGACGTTTTTTCCGCTGCTCAAAACAGTTTTTGAACTCATTGATTTTGTTGCCTTCTAGTGCTTCTGCTGTTTTTTTGTTTCACCTCTTCCACATTGGCAAAACATTTCCCTTTAAGGACTTTCTTCATCTGGGGAAACAAAAAAAAGTCACTCGGGGTGAGATAGGTGAATAGGGAGGGCGGAGTGGAGGGGTCATGCTGGTTTTGGTCAAAAACTGCTGACCACACAGTGTAGTGTAGGCAGGTGCACTCGTAGATCACCCATCATGAAATGGGCAAACGTGTTGAAAGAGTCTTAAAAAAAATTCACTGAAGCTGAACGCAGCCTTTTACAACAACTGCAGCTGGCACACTGATACAGATGGGTTCCTAGAAAACTCACCTAGTGGGGGAAGCCTGTACTACAAGGGGCCCGCCCTCTAGAAGATAATTCCTATTTTTGGGGGGGTCCCCCCCTTGTACAGCTTTTGGATGATGGCTTGATTTTCCCAGTCCATTAGCCTACACTGACCATGCTGACCCGAGCACTCCAGGTCTTATAACAGTTGGATTTTGTTTTTGTTTTTGGCACCCAGTGACGAGTTTCTGGCGTATACATCAGCTTTGTGAGCTTGGTTAATGTAATGAGCCTTCACCAACAGTGAATCTGCTCTCAAGGTGCTGACAAAGTCTAGCTTCGGAGTGCATTCCCTTTACCTGGATGGATTCATTAAAGACTGTCATACATGAACCCTCTTGGAAGCAGTTAATGGCTCACTATTGTTCAAACTAGGCTTGCTGCCTGTTTCCATGCAAAGTTTAACCCAAGAACAGGCAGCAATGCCATTGGCATATGGAAAGGACTTCACAATTTATAAAACAACATACAGGTTTGAGCAAATACTGTACAAGAAGATAATAAAAAGACAACTGAAAGCTGAGGGGTTGTAGAACAAGGGGGTATCATCAAATCACTTTTTTAAAAGGCAGCTTTTTAAAGGTTACATTTAGATTGAGGAGAAAATCAAGAAAGGAATAGATCTGTTTTGGAAGACATTGCTAGTTCTATCTAACACTTATCGAGCCTTTATTATATGCCAGCTACTGTACTAAGCTATTTATAAGCATGACCTCAGTTGATCTCCAGAACTGCCCTTTGAAGTAGATAAACATTCCTATACCCATTTGAAAATGAGGAAATTGCACTCTAAGTTTGCTCACCTAGTAGTTAGAGCCAGGATTTGAACCTAGGCACATAACCCACTACGTTAGAACAAGCTTTAGCAGGTGATACAACATTGAATTCTTTCTGCCTCTCCAACAAAGCATTGTATTCAATCCCAAAACAATAGAGTAGGTTTCAAGGTTCCATGATGCTAGGGGGTAACTAGGGGAGTAGTTATTTTGTCCTTAGTTTTGAAGGAATGAATGGATGCGGATAAGCAGACATGGGTGCTGAGCAAGTCTCACTGTGTGGTAGTCACTCATGTTTGTGGCGGTAGGAGAAGCAGAACAGGCAGATGGAATGGGTCACAGGGGAGAGTGGGGCCTGTTAAGGGATACTGAGCTGATTCAGGTTTTCATTTCCCTGGTCAGCTCCATGCTCAAAATAAAGATGCAATAACAAAAATTAATTCAAAGGAATAGGTAAATTCAATCATACTCTCTTGTTTGTTCTTTGTTCATAGTGTTGGATTGGTTTTTCTATGGATGTCTATTTTGGGTTTACAAACCTGTTCAGGAAGGCTCCAGGTTCTGTGTATTGAATGGGCACTGCAGACGAGGGAAGAAGGTCTGGGTCATGGTTGGCTCTGACTGGTCAGAGCTTAATCAAAAGTAGCAGACAATTTCCCTGTTAGTCTAGCCAAGAGCAGTTTCTGTGAGTTAAATCTGTATTGGTTTCTATTTTCCAGGCATATGTAGGCTGTGGAACCCACAATCATAAGACCCAGGGAATGGAGCCCAGAATTCATCTTACCCGGAGAGAGGAGACTAAGGAGCTGTCTTGGGCAGATAGATCGCATCACACTGGAGCTCAGTCTCCTCTTTTCATCAGCTCTTAGAACCTGAAAAGGTCTTCCTATCAATTCTCTGGATCAGCAGTTCTTTTTCTCACCTGGAAGAGTGTAGACCCATACAGGTTCTGTCTGCTAATTCCCTCTGACAGATTATTTATAAGAATGTTATATAAGACTGGTTCTAGTGTTCATGCCTTAAGAAACCCACTTTTTTATTTCTTAATTTGGGGAACTGCCAGTTTATTCTTTCATTTTGTTTGTGGTGTCCAAGTCAGTTCTCTGATAAAGTGTTTACCCTGTTATATCATTATTCAGTTAAAAAAAGTTTTTACTATAATGCCTTGCCCATAGTTTCTTGGAAATGTATGTACATTATATCCACAGATTTTGTTTAATTCACATTCATGTTTACTCTTTCAAAAACTCTTATACACACACTTTGCTTTTATAAGAATCACCCTGTCTTTTCCTCTGATAGGTCATGCTTGCTTACACACTCAGTAGTCCTGTTTTTCATATATATTCTGTTGACTTTCCTGGTAGGAAAATGAGAATTCTCCCTGGATTCTTTCTTATGAATGGAGGCTACATGAGTACTTGGCACTTCTAGGGCACGAGTGACTTTGTAATAAGAGGTTACACATTTTGGCTAGCAGTGCCATGATTTCACCCTTGAATTACTTTAGGACTCCCAGGTGAATGCCATATGGTCCTGGTGATTTATTTATACCTCATTTGTCAGTCAGGTTCCTGAGCACTTACTGTAGTGTCAACTCTGACCTCATCCCTGTCCATTGGGGAGGGCAGGCTGGGAAGGACCTCCATTCTCGAGGATATCTCTTGGACTAAGGCATTACCAGCTGGTCCCCTGACTCTCTATCTCATTGTCTCCCTTTGGTGGAACAAAATAACCTCTGTGATTGCCCTTGGCATCGGCATCCCTCAGTTGTATTTTTGGCTTAATTCTTCGGTTAATGCCTGTGTTTATGTGCCATTTTTTCCTCCGTGGCCTCTGTGAAGTTTCTACCTGGTCATTCAGGGATGCTTTACTCATGAAGGGTCTGCTATTTTGGGCTCTGGTCTCACCTCATCTGTCCTGGAATTCTAATACTGTATTTTAAAATAGCCTCCAGATAGCTGTGGACTTGTGACTTTATACTTTTCTTTTCAATCTCCCTTTACCAATGTGTGTGCCCTTGAAATTTGGCATTTGGTGTTTAGCATATAGCTTGAGAAAGGACTTGGGGGCAGGAGAAGGACAAGTTGGTTGAAGGAAGTATTTATTGTGCATTCTACTGAGGGGTCCCTTGCTGTGTGCGCATGGGACCTGAGCATACTGTCCCTATTAGGGCAAGCCTAGTTACTGAGGCTTGTTCTCTGAGTCAGGATCTGTGGCCAGGATGCCCCAATGCTGCCAGCCTTGTGAATTCCCCTCCCTCTCTGCATGCAGCGTGGCCTGTGTACAATCTTTCCTTCCACACCCCAATTCCCAAAGGACCAGAGAGTTGATTGACATGAGCATACTGGCTTGACATACTTCCTATGATGAGGCCAGAATCTCTGCAGGACAGAATTAAGAGAGAATGGGCTGAGATTCCAGCAGGAGAAACCAATTTTGGACACACAGAATTTCCAAGGAGCCCTAGCAGGAGACTCAAGAACAAGGTGGAACCTCTTTGGAGATATTTAAAATACCCACTTGTGTGAGTGAGAGACCCAGACCCAGCTGAAGTGAGGGCAGTGGGGGAAAGGACTTCCTGAAGCTTCTAGGCTGAAGATGCTGCTGCTCATCAGGATCACTACTGTGCTCCAGCAGCAAGTGCCTGACCAGGGCTGTTAAGCTAATTGGTAAATTAGAGTGTCTGGGAAAGCAAATTGCTTCATGATGGGGTTTCTCTGTGTCCAAGGCTGATGTCATCTGTCTTGTTCCTCGTTGGTGGGGTGGGAATGGGGGGACGATGTGCTGGCCTGACACACGTGTTAATGAACCTTGATCAACTGCAGCAAGCCCTACTCCTCTGAGGAGCCCATATCGGCCCTTGTGGGGAATTCACAGCCACCTTCTCTGTGCTTCTGCTCACTGTCTCCGGTTCCTGAGCCTCACGAGGTGATATTATAGCTCATCTTCCTAGAGGTTTTAAACTCAGGTGCCTAGAGGAGCCAGACCGTTAGCATGAGAGACAGAGATGGGCCAGGTAGAGATGATGAGTGGGGACTCTCAGGGAGCAGTGAGAGCTGGTGGGGACTGGCAGGCTGGAGAGTGCTGCCTCATGCAAGGGGGATAGCAGCTCCTCAGCCCCAGCTGATTGCTGCCATGTGGGAATGTGAGTTTTTGTTGCCAGACCTTATTTAAGAGAGGATTCAAATATGCATTTACTTTGTGAAATAGCCTGATTTTTAAGTGTTGAAACTATTAAAAGACATCGTGTTGGTCAAGCAAAGTTCGTTTGCATGATGAGTTTGGCCTGCTGGCCTCCAGTCTACAGCTTCTAATTCTGGTCCATACCGCTTGTCTTACGGATGAGGAAACTGTGATCCAGAGAAGTTAAACCTCTGGCCCAAGGCTACAGGAAATCAGAGTTACTGCCTGGGGCCTGTGAGTCCTGTCTGGCACTCTTCTGTCTCTTGGTGCTGACTCGGGACAGGCTTTTCCTGTGCTGGGGCAGGCCAGCTAGAGGAGAGTAGACCTGGGTGGATGTGATTGTCTGATGCCTCATACCACATTATTGCTCCTGTTTTGGAGAATCATCAAGGCTCAGATTCCCCAAATGCTTGGGATGGTTATGGTAATTCAGGAGGGTTTTGCAGGTAACAGCAATGTATAGGGAGAGTTGCGGGAGGTGTTGGGAAAATTTAGGCTCCTCTCTGATTTGGAGCTCCTGAGTACTTACAGCTGCCATAACACAGACCCATGCCTGCACACGTTCCTACTCTCACACAGGCACTTACCTCCTTTTTCCGTGCACACTGCACACATGCTCACACATGCCGAGGCACTGAAGAAGCGTGCATACGCCACCCCATCCTCTCAGTTTCCTAGGTGTGCACCTTGGAATTATCCTTGACTGCCCCTACTCTTCCTCTGGAATTCCTCAGCTCTGAACTGCCTTTCCAGTCTGACTTCTGCTCTCCAGTTCAGGAGTTTCATGATACAATGTTGGATCGTAGCAGTAGGTTTCAAGCCTGACTGCTCCCAATCCATTCTCCCCATTACTACCTGATAAATCTTCCCAAGCACAAGCTTTGACCTTGGCATGTTCCGGCTCAAAATGGCTTCCCATTGCCCATTGGGTAAAGTGGCAGCTCCTTAACTTGGCATGTCAGACTCCAGAGCCCTGCGGCATTGCGGCTGCAGTCATGGGCTGGCCTGGGTGTGGATCCCAGCTCGACTGCCTGCCGGCTGTGCCGGCGTGGGTGATTTTCTTCACTTCTCTGAAGGCTCAGGCTTTCCTTCTCTGTAACAGGAGGGTATTACATAGAGTTCTTCCAAGAAATAAATGAAATCATAAATGTGAAGCATTTAGCCTGGCACACGCTGATTAATTATTCAAGGCGGGCTCTGATCACAGTGTTACGTGTAGCACAGCCTTAGCTCCAGCCACTTTGAACTACTTGGTGACCCCTGTGCCTTGGCCTCTCTTTTCCCGTCCTCCAGTACCCGTCCTTTTTGGCGCTGCTGTGTCTACTTCGTACTGTCAGTATTGGTGTCCTCGTCTTGACTTCCTTCCTCCATGTGCACTGTGATGGCAGGGCCTGGGTTTGGCTCATCTGGTACCATTCAGGCACAAGAGACACTTGGAAAATGGATGAATATTATCCTCAATGGGACAGTTCCCTGAATTTGTACTCCACATTAATTAATCAATTGATAAGATGTATATTTATAAATAAATAGTTTCATGAATATTTATTGAATCCTACTGTCTTTGGGGTCTCCATGAAGAAACAGGTACAGTCTAGGCCCTCATGGATCCTGCAGTGAAATGGGGAAGTGGGCCAGTACAGAGACCACTGAAGTACGTGTGGTAAGGGTGGTGGCAGAGCAGGCATAGGGCTGTGGTGGTGCAGGTGCAGGGCTGTGGCAGCTCAGAGGCAGGGCTGTGGTGGTGCAGGTGCAGGGCTATGGCAGCTCAGAGGCAGGGCTGTGGTGGCGCAGGTGCAGGGTTGTGGTGGTGCAGGTGCAGGGCTGTGGCAGCTTGGAGGCAGGGCTGTGGTGGCGCAGGTGCAGGGCTGTGGCAGGGCAGGTACAGAGTGATATTGGTGTATATCACAGGGGAAACTAACATAGTGGTAGGCTCCCAAGGGCTTCCTGGAAGAAGTATTTCACCTGAGACCAGAAAGATGAGTAGGACTTTGACTCAGGTCTATGGTTTATTGGGATGAAACTGCTTTAAGTCTTCATTATAAAGAAATCCTTGCTACATTTTTCTTTACTCACAAGCTCTGACAGAAATATTTTCTGAGGATGAGGTTTTGTGAAGTGATATGTAACCAAGGCAATGCCAACAGTTTTAGGTTACTAGGGACTGGGACAAAGGTTGTTGATTGTATTCAAATTTTAAGTCGACATCCCTCCCGCCCCCCATACACACACACAGCTGTGGCTAGAGAAGCAAAGTTTCTCTTTTCTTTAAGAGCTGGGTGGGAGATAATTCTCTTATAATTACTAAAGGATAATCATATACTTTCATTCTGTTAGGGTGTGGGGATTCATCTACTCCTTGGATTCTGCTTTTGTTTGTTGTTTGCTTGTTTTGTGGCTTCAGCTGTGTGAATAAAAGGACAGGAAAGCTAAAAGCAGGAAATGGCCGGGCTGTTTCTCTGACCCTTCTGTTGGTTCTTCTTTTGGGGTTGGGAAGGGACGTGGCAGTGGCAGACATGGTCTGCAGCTGCAGAGGAAGCAGGGGGCAATTTTTTTTTTGCATTAAGAGGAGCTATAGGGATCTGGAGCTATGTGCCAGTCAGGAAACTTGACACCAGAGAGAGGAGGCCACAGAAGATAAGGGTCTCTTTGTAGACCCTGTACGAAAGAAATGTCCCAAGGAAAGCAAGTGATTAAGAATCATCATGATGGAATAATCAGAACAATTATGAAGTGTATGTTGCTTTGAAACGGGCTACATTAAGGCCCAATGAGTGTGTTTGTTCTTTCATCATTATTATTTGTTTTGATTTAAAAAATGTTGGAAAACTGCAAATTTCTTTTTTCCACACAGAACATTTAGGACCCAGAGTCCAAGGCATCTACTGCCATCTGGTGGCAGAGTATACCGCCTGTGGGATTTGGAGTTGATGGTACTGCACATTGATTGAAAATAGATTCTACAGCTAAAATATAGATTCATAGACAGACTATCAGAGTTGTCAGAGATCTTAAAGTTTACACAGTTTGCCTCTGATGAAATCTAACACTTTCTCTATAGAATCTCTTACTTGAATACCTCCAGTGACAGGGGGCTCATGATCTTGCCTAATAGACTATTCTGCTGTCATTCATTCTTATTAGTTAGAATATTTCTTCTGATTTATTTTTAACTAAAATCAGTTGTACTTATCAATCCTAGTATTTACCCCTAGAAAAACCCCAAATAAGTTTGCTGTACCATCTGCATAATAACCCTTCAAATATTATAAGGAACCTGCCTGTCTCCCCATAATCTTCTTGTCTTGAGGTTAAACAGTTGTGATTCCATCAGTCATTGTTCTTTTTTTTTTTTTTAAGATTTTTATTTATTTACTTTTAGACAGAAGGGAACGGAGGGAGAAAGAGAGGGAGAGAAACATCAATGTGTGGTTGCCTCTGACATGGCCCCCACTGGGGACCTGGCCTGCAACCCAGGCATGTGCTCTGACTGGGAATCAAACTGGTGACACTTTGGTTCGCAGCCCGCGCTCAATCCACTGAGCCACACCAGCCAGGGCTTGTTCTTAAGTCATGCTTTTCAGATTCCCCACAGACATTTTTTCCTCTAGTTGCATTCTACTTTGCGAAGGTCTCTGCCTAACTGTGCTGTAGGATCTGATCCAACACAGTGTTGCAGCCATGATCGACCAGCTTAGTGATACGGTACTTGCAGGCTATCTGGACACCAAACTTAATACCTCTGTGTAGTATGGAGTAGCTTTTTGTAGCATTTCCACAGTGCTCATCTCTCTGAAGTTGTGGTATCAGCAAGCCCAAGAATCTGTGCCCTTCCCTATATTTTTGAACCTTTTGTAAAAGCTAAAAGCAAGTTTTTACTTTAAAAAGAAAGTGGAATTATACAAGCTTAACACAATACATTCTGAATTGCAAATGTAACAGGTAAAGCCTTGATTTCACACCAGCTTAGTTTCTTCCTGGAGGTAAATCCTGGTATCAGTTATTAGGAACGCGTCCAGACAATTCTGTGCATTTACATGTGTAGATGTATATCTGTGTGTGTGTGTGTGTGTGTCAGAGGTTAGTATATCATAATTTTCATATCTTTTGCAACTTTTTATTCATGCAGTGACATATAGTATTTCTCATTATGGATATTCCATAATTGTCTTAGCAATTCTTCTGTTGTTTTCTGTTTTTTGCTTTTATTTTTTACCATTAAAAACTGTGCTACAGTGAACATTTGTGAACAAGCATGCACATACACAGGTGTTTCTCTAGAGTAGATACAAAGGAGTGCAATTGCTGTGTGAGTGGTATGTATATTTTTTATTTTAAAATGTAGATTTCAGAGCTAAAATAGTTAATTTTGACCTGGTGTTGAAATCTGCTGAGGTAAATCCACATACTGATTTTGGTCATCTATTATGTAGTCAGCCCACCATACCAGTATTGTATCATCTGTCCATACTACAGTTATCTTTTGTCTTGTCATCTTAGGAAATGCTTTTTTTCAAAGTCAGATTCAACAGTCATGGGAAGAGCTTTTTGGCTACTACCAGAGACCCGCATCCCAACTGAACCTCACTGTATTCTCCTAATAAACACTCTTTGGGCCCTGCAGTTTATCTGCAGTAATTCTGCCCTACTATACTCTTTCCTGTTCATTTTCACTATCCTATCTACAAGACTATCCTGGACGACATTTGTCAGAGATTTAGCAGAAATTCAGTGTGCACTCATGTCAGTCTTCTGCCCCCCCCCCCTCCACTCTGTCAGGGATGGCACCTGCTGCCCCAGGGCAAGTGTCATTAACATAGATCCTGCAGTAACACTTTAATGAACAGTGTTTCATGTGCCTCCGTGTAAGAATGCATCCAATCTCAAAGATATCAGGGAAAAATAAGCTACCTATTCCCAAATTAAACCACTTAGTCTCTAGGGAGACTGTGATGGTCGAGACACAGCTGCCTTAATGACAAGCTCAGTGCTGAGGGGTATATTTCCAGTGTTATTCAGGCTAATTTGTCTACCCCTGATACAATGGAAATGGAGGTATATTCACATAGACACACTCACAGGCCTACATGCATGTACAATATACGTGTCTCCACACACAGCTTTCTGCACAAGTTTTCTCTCTCTGGCACTCATGTAAAAGTACATTGTACAAGTCACAGGCCTTACTAGCGTACTCTGCATCATCCACATGAAGGATGGAAATAATAGGGCAGATAATTGCCACTCACTTTTGTCTGGCTTTGAAATTTGTTACATGATATACCACAGATGGTCCTCAAGTGGTGGTGAGGGTAGGACAGAGTCCTGGGGTTTGTGAGGGAGGATAGAGACACCGTGACTCTGAAAATCCTCCCTTGGGACAGCTGTGCCATCACACTGCTGCAACAACATAGGCTGGCAGTGCTCCTGGGTCCTTCTACTCCCTGGACTAGGGTTTGGGAGAATCACTGCCCTTCTGGAGGTAGCCAGGCTCGGACTTTTCATTGAGGAAAATATCATATGTTACCTCATTTTTAGGGCAACCAGAATGGAAAACATAACCTCAAGTATCTATGATGTAATCTCCAAGGGAAAAGTTGCTTCAGCTTTTTCTTACTATAAGTAGAAGAAATTCTGTTTCCTTTTTTTTCTTCACTGAGCCTGATCTATCAAAAGCTTCTGGCAAACTTACAGCCAAGTAGATCTCTAAAATCCTGCAGCCGTTTTTATTTGGCAGGTGGGGTGGCGGTGGTGTTGGTTCTGCTTCAGAAAGAAGAAGGAATGACAGATATTCCTTTAACTCCTAACGTTTCTTTTTCCCCCTCTTCTTTTCTCTTAAGCTAATAAAACAAACATAAACATAGTGAGAAATGCATAAAGGAAGGAATGTTACAAAGTGAGTGAATTGTTACTGTTTGCATCTTGCAATGTTTCTTCACTCTGGGCAAGGCGCTCTGCTAGGGGCTTGGTGCCAATGGCAGGAGGGCGTGGGGTGGGGCATCAAACAGCACGAACTATGCTTTCTGTCCTTAGAGTTTACCGTCTCGTAAATTCGGTTTGCAGACAGGATCTATGCGGTGAACTGACTAGCATTTCTCTTAAGTGTTAGATAGACCATTGTTATAAAGAAAAATCCACATTTTCTTTTTTTAATTTTTTAGTTTTTTAGGTGGTATGAAGGCTTTATTTTTTATTGATTATGCTATTACAGTTGTCCCAATTTCCCCCTGCTCCCCCCTCCACCCAGTACCCGCATTCCCTCCAGCAGTCCCCCCCTTAGTTAATTTCTGTGGTTCATGCATATAAGTTCTTTGGCTTCTCCATTTCCTCTACTGTTCTTAACATTCCCTGTCTATTTTGTACCTACCAATTTGTGTCTCTTAATCCCTGTACCTTTTCCCCCATTCTCTCTCTTCCCCCTCCCAACTGCTAACCCTCCAAATGATCTCCGTATCTATAATTCTGTTCCTGTTCTGCTTGTTTGCTTAGTTTGTTATTTAGATTCAATTATTGATAGTTGTGAGTTTGTTGTCATTTTACTGTTCATAGTTTTGATTTTCTTCTTTTTCTTACATAATTTCCTTTAGCATTTCATATAATAATGGCTTGGCGATGATGAACTTCTTTAGCTTTACCATGTCTGGGAAGCACTTTACCTGCCCTTCCATTCTAAATGATAGCTTTGCTGGATACAGTAATCTTGAATGCAGGTCCTTGCCTTTCATCACTTTGAATACTTCTTTCCAACCCCTTTTTGCCTGCAAGGTCTCTTTTGAGTAATCATCTGATAGTCTCATGGGAACTCCTTTGTAGGTAACTATCTGCTTTTCTCTTGCTGCTTTTAAGATTCTTTCTTTATCCTTTATCTTTATCCTTTATCCTCTTTAACCTTTGGCATTTTAATTATGATGTGGGCCTCTTCGGGTCCATCTTCTTTGGAACTGTCTGTGCTTCCTGGGTTTATATATCTATTTCCTTCATGTTTTCTTTTTCATAGCTCATGCAAAGTTATGTTTATTTTTTACATGCTTGGTTTAAATTTACAGACCCACTCTAGGAAAGTCTGTATTTATCTTGAGAACTACCCCTTCCTTTGGTACCTGGTGACCTCTTGCCTTGGGCATGGCTATACCTACTCCATCTTCTTTCTTGAGTTACTGCTAGAAGGCAGAAACTTTGCTGTTCAGACTGTGTGTTGTTAAAGAGCAGCCTGGGTGTTCTGCTCCTTCATGTATTTCCTGGCATTGTCCAGGGCATGACACAGAATAGGCACCTAGCAAATGCTGTTGAAAGAGGAAGGCTGTCCTTCATCTATTTTTTATTTATTCATTCAACACATATTTACCGGGTGCCTTCTCTCTGTCAGACACTAGGTATACAGCAATGAACGGGTCCTGATTGAGGACATAGACATATAGACCATTGGGCTATAATATGATATCAAGGAAGTATAGGCTATGATGGGTGCATATGCAGAGACAGTCAACCCAGCTAGGTGTGTCAGGGAAGGCTTCCTAGAGACTTGGAGAATTAGCACAGATAGCCAGATGAAGGCAGGGTGGGAAACAATGTTCCACAGCATGGGAAGAGCATATGCAGTAGTCCAAAGGGAAGAGGTGGCTTAACAGGGAGAATGATGGCTGAACATACAATAATGATAATCATAGATACATATGTAGTATTTAATGTATGCCAGGCACTGCCCTTTACATTTACTAACTTAACTGCTCTTATCGTCATCCTAATTTTACAGATAGGAAAATGGAGGCGCAAGAAGTTAAATAACTTGATCAATTTCACACTAGTAAGTGGTAGAATTGGCATATGAAGCCTTGGTGGTGACCAAGCATTTAAGCCTATGTGTGGAGGGCACTGATTCACAGTGGGAATCCCTGGCACACTGTTGGATGTGGATAGGCCCTCGTGGTAGCTATCTGCTTAGAGTATGTCTAGTAAAAACTGACAGGGCTTCTGATATATCCTAATTGTTGGATTTTCCTTCATCAGGCAGATGATGAGACTTTTCTTGCCTCAATGGATGGTTTTGTTGTGCCTTGTTCCTCCGTGAACAGACTGCAGAGGAGGGAGTTCCCAGCCTCCTAAGGAGAATGGACTTGGGGAAACAACAACAACAAAAAGTTAAACTGTGGATGACCACACTATTCTCTTGTGGGTTTTAATTCCTGAATGGGGAGAAGGGAAATGGTTTAAAGACCTCCACTCGGACATTGGACAACCTCTCCTGGTACTGTGCTGCTGTGTGTGATTGTCAGGCTACAGGTTGTGAAGGATGAGTAAGGCAGGCCTTGGTTGATTGCCCTCTAGAAAATGGGCCTGAAAAGGGGTGGAGGTGTTGGTTCTGCTTTCTTTCTTCTCAGTTTAGAAAGGAGTCATCCACCCCAAGTTATCTGTGCCCTCAAAGGCTTGTGCACCCACTCCCAGTGACAGATCATGGTCTCTGGGCCTTGTCCCCTGCCATCCAAATTCCCATCCTCCCTCCAAAGCTTCACCATGATCACTTCCCCACAGGCAGATTCTGCATGAAGGGATGTCTTTGGCAGCCTCCTCACTGTCTGTTGTTAGTTGCTCAGGAAAAGCATAGGAACTGCACATTGGTGTTTGGAAAAATTAATGCTTTCAAGATGAGCTCCACACAGTCTTAGCACGTCTGTGTCTATCTCTCTCAACAGCTGAAAGAAAAGAAGCATTCTCAGACAATTACTCCCCAAGGGAACCCAAGGACTGGCTTTGTTTATTGAGTGTTTTTAGTTACAACACGTGAAGTTCTGAGATTGTGTTGGCTTTGGGATTTTTTTCTCTCTCTCTGTTTTTTCTTGCCGGGATAGGGAAGATGAGTGAATTCCCAGTTAATAGGGCACTTGGGCATTTCAAAATTGTGAAAGGCATGTTCTTATGTGGGCATAACTGCTGAATCCTTGGGATAAGGAACTCAGTAAGACTTGAGAGAGGGCACCCAAGGCTCAGGCCTGCATTATACCCAGGTGTTCAGAGTCTTCCATCTGCAGCTGCTTGAAGCCACATCTCCACTTGTTGGAGGTTCCTCCCCCTCAGTCTTCATCTTGTCTTCTGATAGACACAGTACTTAAGGACAGAGTCACAGTTGTCTGTCACTGTCCTTAACCTCAGCCACCTCTCACCACCTTCAGCTCCCTCTAACCAAAGCACAGCATTCTAAGTAAAGATGGTGGATTTGAAAGGATCAGTGTCAGTGAGCCAGAGTCCACTGTATAAGAGCAGAGATGGCAAACTTCATAGTCTATGTGTTATGGCTCTTTTTCCTGTGTCTTAGCAGACATTTTTAATTGACAGTGATACTCTGTCCTGCCTGTGGCCTCAAAATACACCCCTCCATAATCTCAAAGATATTTATTAATGCAAAGAGAAATATAGTAACTCGAAAGCTCTGGACAATCACTTCCCCTTGGTTAGAATTGGAACTTGAGATGAAATAGTTGCCACCTTTGACCAAAGTCCTGCAGGTGTCTAAGTGGCCATAAAGGAATACATGATTTGAGAAGAATGGGTTTTACTGAATGCTCGTTAAGTTCACGGAGCATTGTGGAGCAAAGGTGGGGGGAGGTACGAGCTGCATCTGCTGGCCAGCGGACAGGTGCCTGAGTCCTGGGAATTGGTTACTATGACCTGTGGAGACCGTCTCACATTCCAGGTCCTGTGAGTGGGAGGAGGAGAGGGAACTTGCTGTCCTGGACCTGAGGGAACACCCATTTTTCAGAGAAGGTGTGAGCTGCTACTTCAGTCATCTTGAATACTTGAATGCTTTAAAATTACCAAAATAATGAATGCTTATGGTATAAAGAAGTATAACATAAAATTCTATAAAATATAAGTCTCTGATAACCTTCCCCCATCCTCCAGGGAAAATCACTGTTAACACTTTGGTATATATATTACGAGAACTTCTTTACTATGCATGTTGAAATACATACTTATAGTATACATGGGTATATTTATATATCTGTATTTTCACAAAAAAGTGGGATAATACAAATTATTTCAAATTATTTTGCAAACTGTTTTCTCCTAACTAACAGTGTATCATGGACATCCTTTTATGTCACTACATATAAAATTGCTGGTCTTTTTAAATGGAAAGTATAACATATGTTGTATTGTAACTGTATCATAATTTATCTTGGAGGAGGCAAGATGGCAGAGGAATAAATGGAAGCCACACTAACCTCCTCCCAGGACCAATCTGGAATTACAACTAAATTGTGGAGAAATCACCTGGAACAAAAAACTGAACAATAGTGAGAGAGAATCCTTATAACCTTGGACAGACAGAAGAATCATCTTCAGCAATAATTGACTGCCCCTGCACAACAGCATACAAGATGTGGTGAGCAGAGTGAACCTGTTGACCAGCTGGAGGGAAGTACCCACCAAAGAATGACCCAACAACAATCAAAACCCAATTACATCCAGATAGCCAACACAAATGGCATAAAGGGCATCCCAAGAACGTCAAGTTCAGGAAATCAAGGAGACTGCACCTCTGAATATCACAGGTCTCCTACCATAGAAGTTCACACCACAAACTCAGAGAGTCAAAATAGATCAATTTAAGAAGCAGAGACAAGCAAGAAGAGTCTCACAAATAATAGGAAAACAAAGAAACAACCCCCAAACAAATGGAAAAGAAGAATCCTCAGAAAGAATGCTGAATTAAATAGAGGCAAGTCAGCTATCAGATATTGAGTTCAAAACAAGGAATCTCAATGAGCTCAAAGAGAATGACCAAAACCTACAGGGAAACTACAAGGAACTTAATGCGAATTAGACCAGCATGAAAAAGGACATAGAAACTATCAACAAGGGCCAAGAAGAAATGAAGAATACAATTTCTGAATTGAAGAACACAATAGAAGGAATCACAAGCAGCCTAGCTGTAGTAGAGTATCAAATCAGTGAGCTGGAGGACAAGGTAGAAAAACATTCCCAGAAAGAGCAAGAAAAGGAAAAACGACTCAAAAAGAATGAAGAGGGGTTAAGAGAAATACAGGGCAACATGAAACATAATAATATCTGTATAGTAAGGGTACTAGAAGGAGAAGAAGAAGAGCAAGGGATAGAAAACCTGTTTGAAAAAGTAATGATGGAAAACTTTCCTAATTGATAAGAGAAAAAGTCACACAAATCTAGGAAGCGGAGAGGGTCTCAATTAAGAGGAACCCAAAAAGGCCCACTCCAAGACACATCATAATTAAAATGGCAAAATTCCAAGACAAAGAGAGAATCTTAAAGACAGCAAGGGAGAAACAGGAAATAACATACAAGGGAGCCCCAATAAGGCTAGCAGCTGACTTCTCAATGGAAACACTACAAGCCAGAAGGGAATGGCAAGAAATATTCCAAGTCATGAAAAGCAAAGGTCTACAACCATGACTACTCTACTTAGTAAGGCTCTCAATTAAAATGGAAGGCAAAATAAGGAGTTTCCCAGACAAAAGAAGGCTGAAAGAATACACCTCCACCAACGGGACTGCTTTAAGATAAGGAAGAAAAAGAGTGAGAGAGAGAGGAACACAGGTACGATGGCCATAAAATGGCAATGAATGAATACCTATCAATAATAACCTTAAATGTAAATGGGTTAAATGCTCCAGTCAAAAGACATAGGGTAGTGGAATGGATAAGAAAACATGACCCACACATATGCTGCCTACAAGAGGCCCACCTCAGAACAAAAGACCTACACAGAAGAGAATAGCTGGCCAAGGTGGAGGCATAGGTAGATACACTGTGCCTCCTCTCATAACCGAAAGAGATCAAAAGAAGAACAACAACAAATGTAAGAACAAAAACCACCAGAACTGACAGAAAATTGAACTGTATGGAAGATCAACAACCAAGGAGTTAAAAAAGAAATGTTCATCCAGATCAGTAGGAGGGGCAGAGCCAGGGAGCCAGGTAGAGAGGACTCACAGCAAGATGGCAGCTGGAGGACCAGGCACGGTGGTGGCTGTTGGAGTGGGCGGTCCCACATTTGTGTGTGGATAATCCGGAAGGAACAACTGGGGAGCGAGACAGACCACACAACCCAGGGCTCCAGTGTGGGAAACCTCTGACTCAAAACCTCTGACTGAAGAAACCTGTGGAGGTTGCAGAGGCAGGAGAAATTCCCTGCCTCACAGGAGAATTCATGGGAAAGACCCACAGGGTCCTAGAACATACGCAAACCCACTCACCCAGAAATCAGCACCCGAAAGGGCACAATTTGCTTGTGGATAGCAGAGAAAGTAATGAAAGCTGGCAGAGAGCTAAGCAAGCAGCATTATTCCCTCTTGGATAACTCCTCCACATACAGCACCACAACACATCAAAGTAGGTTGCTCCACCCTGGCAAATACCTAAGGCTCCACCCCTTATTATGTAACAGGTATGACCAAACCAAAAAAAAAAAATGATCTAAATGAAAGAACAGATTACACATGCAGAAAAAATACAACTAAGTGACAAAGAGAGAGCCAACCTATCAGATGTGCATTTCAAAACACTGGTAATCAGGATGCTCACAGAAATGGTTGAGTATGGTCTCAAAATAGAGGAAAAAGTGAAGGCTATGAAAAATAAAATAAAGGAAATGTACAGAAAACCAGCAGTGATGGGAAGGAAACCAGGACTGAAATCAACAATTTGGAGCAGAAGGAAGAAAAACACTCAACAAGAACAGACTGAAGAAATAAGAATTCAAAAAAATGAAGAGAGACTTAGGAACCTCCAGGATCATTTTAAATTCTCCAACATCCGAATGACAGAGGTGCCAGAAGGAGAAAAAGAGCAAGAAATTGAGAACTTATTTGAAAAAATATTGAAGGAGAACTTCCCCAGTCTGGCAAAGGAAATAGACTTTCAGGAAGTCCAGGAAGTTCAGAAAGTCCCAAACAAATTGTACCCAAGGAAGCACACACCAAGGCACATCACAATTACATTAGCCAAGATTAAAGATAAGGAAAGAATCTTAAAGCAGTAAGAGAAAAGGAGGGAGTTACCTACAAAGGAGTTTCCATAAGACTCTCAGCTGATTTCTCAAAAGAAACCTTACAGGCAAGAAGGGGCTGGAAATAAGTGTTCCAAGTCATGAAAGGCAAGGACCTACATCCAAGATTACTCTATCCAGCAAAGCTATCATTTAGAATGGAAGGGCAGATAAAGTGCTTCCCAGATAAGGGTCAAGTTAAAGGAGTTCATCCCCACCAAGCCCTTATTACATGAAATGCTAAAGGGACTTATCTAAGAAAAAGAAGATGATAAAAAATATGAACAGTAATTTTGTCACTCATTTGTTTTGTTGATTAGGTTCCACTTATAGGTGAGATCATGTGATATTTGTCTTTCACTGCCTGGCTTATTTCACTTAGCATAATGCTCTCCAGCTCCATCCATGCTGTCACAAAGGGTAGGACCTCCTTCTTTCTTTCTGCTGCATAGTATTCCATTGCATAAATGTACCATAGTTTTTTGATCATGGATGGAACAACTACCAACAACTGAACCTAAAACAAAAACAAAAATGAACTAAGCAAACAACTGGAATAGGAACAGTATCACAGAAATGGAGATCATATGGAGGGTTATCAGTAGGGGGGAGGGAATGGGAGAAAGGGTACAGGGAATAAGTAGCATAAATGGTAGGTAGAAAATAGATAGGGAGAGGTTAAGAATAGTATAAGAAATGTAGAAGCCAAAAAACTTACGTGTATGACCCATGTACATGAACTAAGGGGAGGGGAATGTAGGTGGGAGGCGGGGTGCAGGAGAATTAAGGGAAGGGAATGGGACAACTGTGAAAACATAGTCAAAAAATATATTTTAAAAAATAAAAATGGTAAGAGAATAAAATACTAGTAAATAAAAAGGGATGAGATCAAATAAGGACTTCTAGCCAAGATGGAAGCTTAGGTAGAGACACTGTGCCTCCTCACACAACCAAAAGAGGAAAAACAACAATTTAAAAAACAAAAATAGCTGGATCTGACAGAAAATTGAACTGAGCAGAAGTCCGACAACCAAGGAGTTAAAGAAGACACGTTCATCCAGACCGGTAAGTGGGGCGGAGCCAGGCAGAGAGCTCGAGGCAAGATGGCGGTTTGTGGAGCAGTACCGGCAATGCTGCAGCTGCCCAGAGAGGCCTGCGGCGGGTATGCTTGGCCAAAACACGGCTGGTGCACTCAGCGAAACCTGCAGCTGGCTGACCCAGACTCAGTGGGGCCAAGACTGGTGGACCGGGTGGTCCCTCATCCGAGCGCAGATAAACTGGGAGAAAGAGCTGGGGAGCTGAGCAGACCACACAACCTACAATTGTGGGGAAATAAAGCCTCATACCACCGATTGAAAATACCTGTGGGAGTTGAGGTGGCAGCGGGAGGAACTCCCAGCCCCACAGGAGAGCTCACTGGGGGGAAGTGACTGGGAGCTGGAGGAGAGCAGAGCAAGCGCCATTGTTCCCTCCCAGGCCCCACCCCCACAGGCAGCGTCCCAACACAGCAATGTAAATTACCCCACCCTGGTGAACACCTAAGGCTCAGCCCCTTCAAGTAACAGGCGCACCAAGAAAAAAATGCCCCAAATGTAAGAAGAGATCAAAGCTTCAGAAAAAATACAACTAAGTGACAAAGAGATAGCCATCCTATCAGATGCACAGTTCAAAACACTGGTAATCAGGAAGATCACAAGATTAGTTGAATTTGGTCACAAATTAGATGAAAAAATGAAGAATACACTAAGAAATGAGGGGAAATGTACAGGGGACCAATAGTGATGGGAAGGAAACAGGGACTCAAAATCAATGGTGTGGACCAGAAGGAAGAGAAAAACATTCAACCAGAAAGGAATGAAGAAACAAGAATTCAAAAAAATGAGGGAAGGCTTAGGAACCACCAGGACATCTGTAAACATCTGAACATCTGGGTCATAGGGGTGCCAGAAGGAGAAGAGGAAGACCAAGGGATTGAAAACTTATTGGAACAAGTAATGAAGGAGAACTTCCCCAAGCTGGTGAATGAAATAGACTTCCAGGAAGTCCAGGAAGCTCAGAGAGTCCCAAAGAAGTTGGACCCAAAGAGGAACACACTAAGACACATCATAATTACATTACCCATGATTAAAGATAAGAAGAGAATCTTAGAAACAGCAAGAGAAAAGGAGACAGTTACCTACAAAGGAATTCCCTTAAGACTGTCAGCTGATTTCTCAAAAGAGACCTTGCAGGCAAGAAGGGGCTGGAGAGAAGTATACCAAGTCATAAAAGGCAAGGACCTACATCCAAGATTACTCTATGCAGGAAAACTTTCATTTAGAATGGAAGGACAGATAAAGTGCTTCCCAGATAAGGTCAAGTTCAAGGAGCTCATCATCACCTAGCCTTTATTTTATGAAATGTTAAAGGAATTTATATAAGGCATGGAAGGATATCAACAGGAGTGAGAGGGGGAGAGAGAAGGAAAAAGTACAGAGAAAAAGTAGCATAAACGGTGGATAGAAAACAGACAGGGGGAGGTTAAGAATAGTATAGGAAATGTAGAAGCCAAAGAACTTATGTGTATGACCCATGGACAAAAACTAAAAGGCAGGGGATGGGGTGTGTGTGTGGCGGAGGGGAATAAAGGGGAAAAAAATGGGACAACTATAATAGCATAATCAATAAAATATATTTTAAAAAAGGGATGAAAAAATTTAAAGTAAAAGAGCAACACAGACTGAAAGTGAAAGGTTGGAAAAAATGTATTCCAAGTAAATGGTCAGGAAATAAAAGCCAGGGAAGCAATGCTTATACCAGACAAAATAGACTTCAATACAAAGGCCATAAAAAGAGACATAGAAGGACACTTGGTAACACTCAAGGGAAGAATCCATTTTCCCTTCTTTCCCATGTTTACCAATAAACACGGTAGACATGTATGTACCCAACATAGCAACAACTAAATATATAACGAAAATCTTGGAGGAGTTCAAGAAATATGTAGACAGCAACACACTTTTGTTAGGGGATTTTAACACCTACTGTCAAAAATGAATAGACCTTCCCAACAAAGAATCAAAAAGGATATTGTGGCACTGAATGACACTCCAGGTCATATGGACTTAACTGATATATAGAGAACCTTTCACCCCGAAGAAGCAAAATATACATTCTTTTCAAATCCACATGGAACATTTTCAAAGATAGACCATATGGTAGGACACAAAATAAGCCTCAACAAATTCAAGAAAATTGAAATCATATCAAGCATTTTCTTGGATCACAATGACTTAAAACTAGAAGATAACCTAAAAGAAAAATCTCAAAAACAGTAAAATTCATGGAGAAGGAATAACATGCCATTAAACAATGAATGGGTTAGCAACAAGTTCAATAAAGAAATAAAAAACTTTCTGGAAACATGAAAATGAAGCTACAACAGCCAAGAACCTATGGGGCACAGAAAAGGTAGTCGTGAGAGGGAAGTTCATACCAATACAGGCCTACGTAAAAAAGATGGAAACATTTCAAATAAACAACCTAAACCTACATCTACAAGAACTGGAGGAACACCAACAAACAAAGCTCAGAGTGCATGGAAGGAACGAAATAATCAAGACCAGAGCAGAATTAAATGACAAAGAGACTAAAAGAACAATTCTAAGGATCAGTAAATCCAGGAGCTTGTCCTTTGAAAAGGTAAACAAAATTGACAAGCCTTTAAGGAGACTCATCAAGAAAAAAAGAAAGAGGACCCAAATAAGTAAAATCAGAAATGAAAGAAGAGAAATTACAACCAATACCACAGAAATACGGAGGATTGTAAGAAATTACTACAAACAACTATATGCCAAGAAATTTGCAAACCTGGGTGAAATGGACAAATTTCTACAAACATATAATTTTCCAAAACTGAATCAGGAAGAAGCAGAAAGCCTGAATACACCAATAACAGCTGGTGAAGTTGAAGCAGTAATGAAAAAACTGCTGGCACACAAAAGCCCTGGACTGGACAGCTTCACAGGAGAATTTGACAAAGCATTTAGGGAAGAGCTAACCCCCTATCCTACTCAAACATTCCAAAAAATCCAAGAAGAGGGCAGACTCTCAAACTCTTTTATGAGGCCCACATCATCCTAATTCCAAAATCAGATACAGACACAAGAAAGAAAGAAAACTGCAGGCCAATATTGCTGATGAACATAGATGCTAAAATCCTCAACAAAATATTGACAAACCACATTCAGCAATACATTAAAAAGATCATACACCATGATCAAGTGGGATTCATCTCAGGGATTCAGGGATGGCACAATATACATAAGACATCACATAAAAAAGCCAAAAAACAAAAATCACGTTATCATATCAATAGATGCTGAAAAAGCATTTCATTAAAACACTTAGCAAAGTGGCAGTAGGGGGAGCATTCCTCAATATAATAAATACCATATACAAGAAACCTACAACCAACATCATACTCAGTGGGCAAAAACTAAAAACTTTCCCACTAACATCAGGAACAAGACAAGGATGTCCTGCTTTCACCACTTCTATTCAACTTAGTATTGGTAGTCCTAGCCACAGCAATCAGACAAGAAAAAGAAATAGAAGGCATCCAAATTGGAAAGTAGGATGCAAAACTGTCATTGTTTGTAGATGACATGATAGTATACATAGAAAACCCTATGGACTCTACCAAAAAACTACTCGTTCTAATAAGTAAATTTGGCAAAACAGTAGGATACAAAGTCATTATTCAGAAATCAAAGGCATTTTTGTTAACTAACAATGAAATATCAGAAGCAGAAATCAGGAAAAAAAATCTTTTGATATAGCAACAAGAAAAGTAAAGTACCTAGGAATAAACCTAATGAAAGAGGTAAAAGACCTGTACTGAGAAAACTACATAACACTGAAGAAAAAAATTAAGGAAGACACAAATAAATGGAAGCATATAGTGTGTTCATGGATTGGAGGAATTAACATTATCAAAATGTCCATACTACCCAAAGCAATGTATCGATTCAATGCAATCCCTATTAAAATGCTGATGTCATATTTCACAGACATAGAACAAATATTTCAAAAATTTATATGGAAACTTAAATGACCCCAAATAGCTGCAGCAATTTTGAGAAAGAACAACAAAGTAGGAAGGATCACAATACCTGATATCAAACTATATTACAGAATCACAGTAATCAAAACAGTCTAGTGACTGGCATAAGAACAGACACATAGATCAATGGCATAGAATAGAGAGCCCAGAAATAAACCCATGTCTCTATGGTCAGTTAATATTTGACAGAGGGGGAGAAGCATAAAATAGAGTAAAAATAGCCTCTTCAACAAATGGTTTTTGGAGATCTGGATAGGTACATGCAAAAAAATGAAACTTGACCACCAACTTATTCCATACACAAAAATAAACTCAAGATGGATAAAATACTTAAATATAAGTTGCAATACCATAAAAGTCCTCGAGAAGAACATAGAAAAGAAAATCTCAGATATGCCATGCAGCGATATTTTCACCAATATGTCCCGTAGAGCAAGAGAAATAAAGGAAAGAATAAACAAATGGGACTTCCTCAAAATAGAAAGCTTCTGCACGGCTAAAGAAAACACCAGCAAAATGAAAAGGGAATCAACCATCTGGGAAAATATATTTGCCAATGATACCTCAGATAAGGATTTGATCTCCAAAACATATAAAGAACTCACATGACTCCGCTCCAGGAAGACAGACAACCCAATTAAAAAATGGGCAAAGGACCTGACAGACACTTCTCCAAGGAGGACATACAGAGGGCCCAGAGACATATGAAAGGATGCTCAGCATTACTAGCCATCAGAGTGACGCAAATAGAAACCACTTCACATGGGTCAGAATGGCTATCATAACGAAATCAACAAACAAGTGCTGGCGGGACTACGGAGAAAAGGGCGGAGAAAAGGGAACCCTACTGCACTGTTGGTGGGAATGCAGGCTGGTACAGCCACTGTGGAAAACAGTATGGAATTTCCTCAGAAAAATAAAAATGGAACTGCCCTTTGACCTGGCATTTCCACTGCTGGGATTATACCCTAAGAGCCCTGAAACACCAATTCAAAAGAACCTATGCACCCCATCTTCGTAGCAGCACAATTTACTATAGCCAAGTATTGGAAGCCACCTATGTGCCCATCAGTAAATGAGTGGATCAAAATACTATGGTACATTTACGCAATGAAATTGTATGCTGCAGAAAGAAAGAAGGAGCTCCTACCCTTTGCAACAGCATGGATGGAACTGGAAAGCATTATGTTAAGTGAAATAAGCCAGGAGGTAGAAGACGAATACCATATGATCTTACCTATAAGTGGAATCTAGTCAACAAAACAAAAAAGCAAGCAAAATGTAACCAGAGACATCAAAATTAAGAACAGACTGACAGTAACTGGAGGAGAGGTGGGAGGGGATAATGGGGGGTAATGGGGGAAAGGTCATTAAGGAGCATGTGTAGAGGGCCCTTGGTCAAAGCCAAAGGAGGGTGGGATTGAGAGTGTGTGGTGGGGGAAAATGGAGACAACTGTACTTGAATAACAATAAAAAAAAGAAAAAATAATAAAAATAAAAGTCCATGAGATAAAAAAATATTTATTTTCCTAGTCTCCTTGTTGAAAACTTAGATTTTTTCTAGTTTTTGCTCTTACAGAATACACTGAAATGTGTGTATAAGTACTGTAGTAGGCAAGAGTCTTAGAAGTTGATTTGCTGGGATGAAGGCTACACATTTTAGAAATGTTGATATGTACTGCCAGGTTGATATTATACCTATTTGTTCTTCTACCAGATATTTTTACCCCCCTCAATCTGACAGGTAGAATGTAGCATGCTGTTATTGTTTTAATTTGCATTTTCCTGATCATTAATAAAGGTTAGCATCTTTTTATTTTTATCAGTCATTTGTATTTCCTCTTCTGTAAATTACCTTTTAATATTCTTGACTCATTTTTATTCGGATTGCTTAACTATTTCTTAATTTTTTTTAGGAGCTCTTCATAAATTAGAGATAGTAAACTTTGGCTTGATATATTGTTGCAATGTGGCAAATATTTGTCTCTGATTATCTTCATATTATTCATGTTTTTGTAATTTTATCCATTTTTTTTCTGTGAAGACTTAGAAACTCTTCAATTACATGCATTCACATTTTTCAAAAATTAATATAACACAAAAAGATTTTTATAAGACTGTTATGTTCTGTCTATCCAGCCTCTTGCCCCAGAGGTAACCATTGGGGTTAGTTTATTATAAATCTTTCCAGTGTTTGTTTTTGCAAATATAAGAAAATCTGAATCCGTACTTATTTTACCCCTTTCTTATCAAATGCAAGCAAATACTAACTACATTGTTCAGTGTCTTGCATTTTTAACCCAACAATATGTCAGGAATATTCTTTCCTGTCAATTTACAGGAACCTGCCTTATTCTTTTTTTTAACAGCTGCATAGCATTCCATTGTGGGGATACACCATATGTATAGTTTAGTGGGCTTCAGACTTTTTGGCTTATACATGGCCTAATATTGAAAACTATATATCCCCTGACACATTTAAGCTGACATTTAACATTTCTTTTACTGTAAGTTTAAATGGCTGCAAATAATATATTTTCTAGCATGTATTTTATACAAGCTTTAATTGGGTTGGCTAAAAAGTCCATTACATTGTTTCCATACGATGGCTCTAGTAGTACTTAGTTGTCTTTAACTTTATGAGAGACAAGTTTTTTAGATTGTATTGTGACAGCTGTCACATCAGCAAACATTTAAAAAAACTTACCAAATTGGTGAATTTTTCTGCAGCCATGTTGATTTTGAAGATGGAAGAAAATACGCAACACTTTTGGTGCATTATGCTTTATTTCAAGAAAGGTAAAACCACAACTTTAATGCAAAAAAAGATTTGTGCAGTGTGTGCAGAAGGTGCTGTGACTGATCAAACATGTCAAAAGTGGTTTGCAAAGCTTCTTGGTACTACTGACATTTTGGTCAAATAATTCTCTGCTGTGGGGCTGTCTTATGCATTGGAAGATGTTTAGCAGCACCCCTGGCCTGTACCCACTAGAAGCCAATAGTGGGGGATGGCCAATATCCAAATCAATGCAGTTACTGGTGAAAATTAAAAATATGTCTTTTATTTTATGGAAAAAAGCTAAATGGACTTTTTGGCAAATCCAATATGTTTTCTTCAAAATCTTGGAGCTGTAAATTTAATGAATTAGAAAAGACAGTTCTCATTGTCAAAGCAAGCAGACGAATTACACATATTTACTTCCTATTAGAGAAAGTCTGACTTCTTTTTTAATTCATGTTAGACAGTCCCCCTTCCCTTACCTGGGACAACCCTGTCTTCAGAATTCTAGTTCTAAGATAGGTATACTCCTAGATAAGTAGATATGGTCCTGATACTAGCTCTGCTTTTGTCTTTTACATAAGATAAGGTGTAATCCTTTAAATGCTTCCTTGGTGACCTTATCCAATCTTGTGGCTTTAACTGCTTTCCATTCACCAGTGATTCCCTGTTTCATTTATCTATTATGCTGTGACAAACCACCCCGACCTTAGTGGCTTAGAACAACAATTTATTATTTTGAGTGATTATGAGGATTGACCAGGAAGTTCTTCTGTTTCAGGTGGTGACTTCTAGGTATTAGGATGGCTGGAAGCTCCAAAGTGGCCTCACATGGCTGGCAGTTGGTGTGAGTGGGGATGGGACTTTGGATTCTGAGCCTGGGTCCTTGGTTCTCCTTTACGTGGTCTTTCCATGTGGCTTGGACTTCTCACAGCATGGCAGCTAGATGCCAAGAACAGTTTTATTTAGTCTTGACTGCATCATCTTAAACTGTCCTTTAAAAAGTTAGGTTATATAGTCCAAAGGTCAAAATTCAAAAGATGTAGGAAGATATACTGTGAAAACTATTCCTTTCACTGCTGTTTTTCAGCCTCTGTTCTCCTTAGATGATTTGTATATTCTTCCAAAGAGTAAAAAAAAAGCATATGCAAGCCAATAAGCTAAAGTTTTGTGTCTTGCTTAGGAAAACCCTTCCACCCTAAGACTATAAGAGTTTTTCTTCTTGAAGTTCTATGGTTTATTTTTTTACATGGATATCTTTAGGCTTTCCTGTGTGTATGCTGTGAGGCCAGACATGATGGACTTTTAGGGCAGCCAAATCATTGGAGTTTTCCGTCTCCTCAGCGCGGAGGGTTATCTACATGATTCACGTGGGCATAGTCAAAGGATTTTTCATAACTGCATCTCTCTTAGACCTTTCTAACCTGTGTAAGGGAAGAGGGAGGAAGGAATTGGACAGTTAGGCAAGGAGGGTCTAGGACACTACCCCTGCCTCAAGTCCGGTAGAGAAGCTGGGGGTTTTGGAGTCCTGACTTGTCCCTAACTTGTGACTTCCTAAGGAACACTTGGCTTAGAGCTGTTTTCAATGGCAGAGCCGATGCTGTTGTTTTTTATTGGCTTGTCTGTCTACGTAGGTCCAATGAATTGAGAATTTCAACCTGATATAAGATCATTTTTTATTGTGGGAGAATACACTACCTTTATTAAGCACCTATTATGTATCAGGTACAATGCTTAGTATTTTATATATGTTTTGCTTTTTTCATTATGAATGTTGTGCAGGGGATTTTTTTTGTTCAGGTTTTATAAGATCAGCTTTATCTTCATCCAAAAGATGAAGAAACAGAGATTTGGGGAAGTTAAGCGCTTTGTCTCAAGTTATTCAGTTAGCTATGAAAAGATTTAGTATTTGAACCTAGTAGGTCTGATTCCAACCTCACACCCTTTTCCAATAGCTAGAAAGCTTCAACTTAACAGTATTAAGAGATTATAAAGAGACTGCTTATAGAATTTATGGGAGTCAGTTGTGTTTAAGAACCATAAGCAGAATTCATTTGCTGCAAAGGAAAGTAATCATGGCAACTGATTCTTCACTTTTTGAAAATAGGAGCCAAGGAAGAGAGGATTCAGATTGGCTCATGTACAGCCTGTTGCATTTGTGTGGGTGAGGGCAGTCAGGGCACGGAGGTGAGTCAGATATTCTGATGTCATGATGGTTATCCTAGGTAACACACAGATTATAGATTTTCCAAAAAAAAAAGAAAAAAGGAAGTCCAACAGAATAAAGAAAAAATATTTAGTTCTAAATATATGCTAACCCAAACGTAGTATTTCTCTGAGGTACTGATACAGAGAGCTCTGATCAGATCCCTGGGGAGGAGTAGAGAGGGGCTGTAGGAAGAGGTTGCCAAGGCAATGGTAAACAGTCTAGGACAGACGGGCTGAGAAGCTGAATGCCTCCAGAGCACACAGAGTTATGGGCCAGAAGATTTAAAATAAAAGGGGGGAGAGACTGGCTCTGGCTCTCTTCCTCGAGGATGCCTGGATGATTGTGCTGCAGCTGCCTGCGTTTCACAAAAGATGGTGTTTTGGATGGGAGAAGAAACTCCAGGAGCAGCCTAGGATCAGGTTGGCCTGGCAGAGGGTAGCAGGGTTATTCTTTGGGTATTCTAGAAAGAGTGGGCTCTGAGGCAGAAGCCTACCATTCTTCCAGAATTCTGTAGCTTTTATATCTTATGTTGTTTTAGTTTGTAAACTAACCCTATAGAAATAAGACATTTAAAAACTAACATGGAGATGATAGGTGAACTCAGGAGTTAAAAGAGTTTATCCTTAATTGATAGACTTACCGAAAGTCACTAATGCATGTGGAACGCTGTTATTCTAAAATTGTGTAATTTTTGAATAAAGACTCCTTTCCTTTATCACCAAACCTTTGTCTCCAGAATTTTGCCTAGAGGGTGGTGGTGGGCAGCAGGACCCTACTTGCTATTTAGTAACAGTACAGTGGGCTCTTTTTGATCTTGTTCAACTTCACATTTATTAACTTCACAATATGATCAACCTCAGTCATCATTGTGGTACCTGGTTTCACAGGGCAGATGTGCTGAAGGGGTTTAGTTGGAAAAGTTCTTGGAGGAGATGGAGAGGGCATGAAAAGAAGAGAGGAAAAGGGAGAGAATTCTTCACAGTAGGAATCCCTCATGCTTGGTGAGGTAAAAGCTCATTTGTTGTGACTGACCATGTAAGTTGTCCTGATTCCATGTTGATGAACTGTGGGAACTGAGAGATGGGAGAAACAGTTAAGAGAAACCATACCTCAGAGGGGTGAAGTCCTGAGGCTTCAGGGGGCCTTGTGTCATCGAGTCACACTACCTCCTTTAATGGCTGAACGTACTACTCATAGTGCAGGTAAGATGGAGGCGCCACCTTCTTGGCTGTGAGGAAAGCATAGGAGGCAATAATGAACTCTCTGGATTTACCTAGGCCTCTTGGGTCAGGTTCTGCGGTATTCTCTCCAACTACTTATTAGCCCTTTTCTTTTCTTCAAAAAGAACTGAGACCGGAAAAGCCGGCATTCATGCTGCCTGTCACCTACCAGACCCAATAAGCAGAGGGTTGAATCTTTATGGGCGCTTTATTCAGATGGCCAGTGATCTGAGAAGAGAGCGGATTTGTACCTTAACAGACCATCTTAAATTCCATTTTTGACCCTTTTTATAAGGAGAAGCAAAGTGTAGGTAAGGGGATTGGAATTCAGGGAAAAAGTTAATCAGATAAAAAGCTGCAGCATTCATTCTTTCATCTATTCCCTGGGCTGTGGGCATCTCACCCTGGAGCACAACGGCTCAGATACCACATTGATTGCTTGAGACCTCCTAGGGCAAAAAGATTTCTTATGGTCTCCTGGAGTCAAGGTGGGTCATACCTCTGTTCCTGAAACAATAGCTTTTTATATATATCGATTACTCAGCTTATTAGCTATTACCTGAAACTAAAATTTTTCCAACATTTGAGTCCCCTATCAGAACTACTTTATAATTTAGGTGCTTTGGAGTAGGCAACGTACCAGGTGGTCATGTACTGAATAGGAAATAGGTGATCAGGAGAGTGAGTTAGGAAGGGTGGAAGAGGCATCAGCTCCTATGAGTTGACCTCACCAGGATGGCCTGACAGGCAAATGCCTCTGAAAGCTTAGGGAAGAGAGTCATGGTTGCTGCTTTTTTGCCCCAATGTCCACCCCAACCACTGCTTGTATCTAAGGCCTGGACTTCCAGGCTCCTTGGCAACCTCTTTTGCCAAAATGAAAATATTCCCTGAGGGTCTAAATACTAAACTCTCATCATGAAAACCTTAGAGGGGATGAGATTATTCTAATACTTTTCATGGGCCCGGGATGGGTGAGCTTTGAAAAGGCAGAGAAAGAAGGAGTCTGACTCTTAGGACATAGGGAGGGATGTTGGGTGGTATGCTGTGGTTGAATATTCAGAGCAACGAGGGGGTTCTCGCCATTGGTGGGGGAACTAAATGCTCAGAGAAGGGGCTAGGGGGCGATTGTGTTTCCCATTGAACAGTTTGCAGGGCACGGTTGTACAAGGTCCATACTGGGTGGGGGTCCCTAAGCC